>CM074961.1:14989633-15024662 GCA_037577455.1 Pangasius macronema
GAGCGAGAGCGAGAGAGCGCCCCCCCCCACTCTCTCACTCTCTCTCTCTCTCTCTCTCTCTCTCTCTCTCTCTCTCTCTCTCTCCCCTCGTGCTTGTGAATATCAGCTCCTCTAGCGTTCACCACGGCGTCTAATCACCGAGCTCAGACTCGGAGGCAGCACTGAGGCACCGAAACCACCATGGAGTAGTTCTTCATTTTTCTTTGATGGATTGTGCATCCTGGCTGGAGTGTAAGGAGACAGCAATAGCGCGGTAAGTTGAACGATGAGATAAGGCGCGAGCTCAGAGGGGCGAAATGATTCGCTGTTGTGGTTCTTGTAACCTGCCATTGTGCGTCCTGGGCTTTGCATGTTACATCTAATTTTCGTGTTAATACAATCGGGAGACTTGTTGTGTACAAGGTCGCATCATTTGTGCAGTTAGATGCGGGAAGGTTTATAAAGCAGGATCCTAAAGTAATTTGTTTTAAGGGGATAACTGTAGATTGCATGTTAGAGACGAGCATGTTTTCCCAGGGAGCTTCCCCTGTGTGACTAGGGAAGATCTACACACACGCACACACACACACACACGCACACACCTGTCTCCGTAGCGTGCTTCGTCCGTGGAAGATTTAACCCTGAGTTCCATTTATCGCCTGAAATGTTGTAGATTTCACACTTTTTTAATGTTTTTTACACAGCATGTTTCTCCAAACCTTACACCATGCATAGAAGGTTAAAAATAGGAGTTCCTTGGTGTGGCCCAGTGAGGAAACCCTTAAAGGTCTTGTCAAGAACCTGGTAATATAGGGTTTCCTTTTCACCAAAAGGTTACAAGTAGACTCTTTACAGTGCTGGAACCTCTGATCAATCTAAAGAACCAATGAGTAACCCTTTTTTTTCCTTCCCAAAGTGAGTTGTTAAACCAAGCAGTATGACGCACCTACATCTGTACTCCGAACATCTAGTAAAAACCTTTTGTAAGTAGTTAGTAAGTACAAGTCAGTGGCGAAATCAGAGGGTCGCAGTGGATCCAGAACCCATCCTGGGAACACTGGGCGTGAGTCTGGGTGACATTTTGAATGGGACACGAGATCCAAAACAAGTCACCATGCACACACATATTCTCCCCTATAGGGCAATTTAGCATAGCCAATCCTCCTACCCGCATGTTTTTGCGAGGTGGAAGGAAACCAGAGAATCCAGTAAAAACCCACACAGACTCAGGGAGATGATGTGACACTCCACACAGATAAGCTCAGGATCTACCCAGGGACACTGGAACTGTGAGGTGGTAATGTTATGTGCTGCACCATCATGATGGCTTTTTTTTTTTAAATCCTCATTTAAAAACACTTGCTCTTTAAAAGTCATCTTGTCCAATGGTTTATAGTGAATCACTAGCTCCCTGTTTAAGCCTTTTAAAGATGGCTTTGTTACATGTGATCCATAACAGTCACACTCCATGGAGTACTGTCATTGGCCCCTTTCTCTTTGTATTGCACTTGATGAAGTAGTGGTGGGTACTGTATGATAATCATTAGTTCTAAGCAAATTTTGGGAAATACACAATTGTCGGAAACCTGTGAGAATGGGCGTGATGAGGCTAATAATTGGCCTGTCTTGTGAGTGTTTCTTTCATCGTTCAGAGGTCATTACACTAACTAACACACCAATCCCACTTTTAGAGAGTGGGAGTACTAGGGATTGGCTTATATCTGATACTGCCATCCTCTTAGCTACAGAAGCTTACACAGACATGGCACAGTTACTTTTCCCTAGTTTGGGAAAACATCGTCAGTATGATGCTGGTGTGCTTTAAGACAATTTATGTCTTCTGTACATGTGTATAATCTGGTCAAGTTTTCATGGCATAAAACACAACAGTGGATAGAAAGATGCCAATCTAAGCCGATAGCAGTCCAGAGTTTCAGACCAGTATCAGCCCCAATACTTATACTAGTTATCAGGTCATAACTTCTTATAAGCAATCTTGGTAAGTTCTTGGAACGTCGTGCTAAGAGCCTGACTACCAAGACCATCTGTAGAGTTAGGGACTACTTATTCTGGTGGCCAACCTTATCAGACTGTCCCTAGTTGGCCATCAAGGTCGTCCCAGAACTACTTGACCACATGACTTTTTAATTTTGCTGTTCTCAGTTTCAGTTCCGGGGTCCATTACAAGCCTTGCAATAACCTAAATTCAGTCTTGAATTCCTAGTTGACTTTGCCAGATCCAGTGTTTATGGAATTCCATAAAAACAGATTAGTTAGCTAACACAATCCCATGTAGGTCAGGAATGTGCATGTTCTCTGTGAACTTAAAAATCCTTTACCATTGAAGAAAGAACACGTTATTTTTCCCCCGACAGGAGTCCAGTAGGTTTTGTGATTTCTTACAAAGACTACAAAAGAAATCGAAACGAAACGAACCTTCAATTATGAATTCATTTCAAAACAGGAGGATAAATAGAACGTAAGTCATAAATCCAGCGGTTTACCGTCACATATACATGTACAGTACAGTGAAATTCTATTCTTCGCTTATCCCAGCTTGTTAGGAAAGATCAGAGTGTATCATTTGGCACTCAAGGAGCAGAGAGGGTTAAGGGCCTTGCTCAAGGGCCCCGCAGTGACAGCTTGCAGGCCAGGGCTTGAACTAGCCACTTTCTGATCAGAGGCCCTGAGCCATATCCACTTACTTAGACTGGTGTTTCATAGGTTTTGTTATAACAGTGTAATTTTACAAAAATGCTGTTTTTTAATCCTATAAAATCCTGTAAAAACAGTAGCTCACATTTTCCTACTTCTGTAAATGGAATTGAAATTAAGATCCTTAGGATTGTCTTTTTATAAACTTACGAAGGTTCCGTTCGTCAAAAGGTAAAACAATTCTCTACGGTAGTATACATGTAATTTGGATATTGGCCAACCTAAGTTTATATTCATATAGCTATATGCAGGCTAAACAATAAATAAATAAATAAATAAATAAATAAATAAAAACCCCAGAGAAATCTTGTCAGTACTGTGGGGGGAAAAACATATATATATATATATATATATATATATATATTTTTTTTTTTTTAGTGTAAACCATCTAAAATAAAAGATGATTAAAGCAAAAATATGAAGTAAGGCAGAACATTTACATGGAAGCTATGTGTTGAAGGTTTTTTTTTTTTTAATTCTTTTTTTGGTGTAAATTTCCAATGCTAATTAAACATATGGCTTGATTCTCTGCTCCTGAATACCACAGGCTGTTTTGCCTAGGTTCATTTCAGAGGATACATTTTCAAGGTAACTGAGCTTGACTTGGTTCAATCCGTGTATCTGGAAGACAAATCTCTGGATTTTGGCTAATCTCAGTTTACGTTATCAGGCTAACTAGAAATCCAGCTTTCTGGACCAGACCCCTGGAGATTCACTGCCCTACAATGTTTCACTGTTTTCCTGCTGAGAGCACACCCAGTGTAACCCAATCTAGCTCCAGAATTGAGTTCCAGCCTGAATCTAACACACTCACTTCTACAGATCAGGTAGATTGATGATCTGGATTGAGAGTAGTGAAAACATGAAACACTAGTCCTTTCACAGGAACACAGATTAGAAACCTTGGCTTTTGTAATTGTTTAGTGCAGTAGTGACCAACCTAGAGATCAGTCGTTTTCCAGAATTTCATTTTTAACCCAGTTGCACAAGCATATTGAGTAGCCACATATTGAGTGTGAATCTGATGTGTTCAGTTTGGGTTGTAACTAAGCGCTTCATGGTTGGCTTGGTGGTCACTGGTTTCCTGTTTACGGATATGACCCTTCAGCGAGGTCCAGCTGTGTATATCAAAAGTTCAGCACAGTTTGTTAATTCTTCCTTGTCAAACACACCTGCTGTGTGCTAATCTGCTAATGATCATGTTTCTTAACGGTGTTTGAGAAGGGAAACCACCAGGCTTTTGAACCATGTGGAGAGGATCACTTAAGGATGAAATGTGAACCTGTGGTTGTGGCCAACCATATGTCATGCGTCAGTTTGGTACTGATAGTTTAAGAATGAGAGTTTTTTTTTTTGTAGGTTCATGTATGTTTTGTTCTTAGCTGATGGAATTGTCTTTCTTTATCCAAATTTTGGTGTAGACAAATGCTATTATACAACGGTTAGTTCCGGTCCACTAATTTCATTGGACAAGTGGCATTCCAAGAGTGCTTATATTTAGTTTAACTGCACTGGGACGTCTCACTCTTTTTGTCACTCTGCTCATCTGTGTTGGCCACATAAAACTCCAATTCTAGTGATAGGCTCGAAAGGGTTACTAAAGAAGAGTGTGTGAAATCATTAGTAAACATGGCAAATGATACATTTTTAGAACATTTAGCTTAAAATATGGAGATGAAGGGAAGCCAATTTAACCAGAAGCACCTTTAACAGGATTGGACAAATCAGTTTGGGCTAGTTAGCCAGATAGCTGATGGGCTATAAAGTGAGTGCGGCTTCTTTGCGATCTGTCTCCACTAGCGGAGGAAAAGTAAACAAAGCATTTGGCCATATTGTGTCAAAATGTTGTTTGATATTACTCGATAATACTTTCTTGTTTAGAACTGTTGTATAAAAGTAATATTGCCCTCGCAATCATGCAGTTATACTGAATATCCACACAGCTGGGCCATGCCAATATTCACTATTGCTCATGCAGTATTGCTTAAATTATACCCCAGTGCTGTTCTCCATTCTGATTGGTCAGAAGGTGTTGAGCTCTATAGTAATTCTAGCTGAAAGGCAGATCACTAGTATATATTAATGTGATTTTTCTAATTTTTATGGTTTCTGAAGTAACAACTTGCACAGGGATTTGTACGGCAGACAGTACATGTAAATGTATTAAAATGTTTGCAGTTATTGATAAGGTAAAGTTTTCTGTGAGGATTTTATTTATTTATTTATTTTTTTAGCATTTTTTGGAAGGAGTCTTCAGTGTTGGTGTGTGGTTAGTCAGAACTGAAGATATAACTTTAAGATTTCTGATATGGGAAAGTCTTCCATACAGAGGGCTTTGAGGTTTTTTTTAGTAATATGACAAGCTCCATTTTTTTGTCTTAGTAATTTCAACAGAACGAGTTATGAGTCTGGCAAGGGAACAACTAGACATCTTTATAGCTGCTATAATCTATGTGATAACAGCAACTGACTTGTTTTGTGGACCTTCCACAATATTACTATACACTGTATAAAAAAATGTTGTTCAATAAATAAAAAAGTTATTGTTGACAAATTGCAGTTGTATAAGAGGAATAAAACATGTCAGGATGTGCTGTCGTTGAACCTAAGGGTGGGTAACAGTAACGTGGGTTCACATCGGGGTAGATCATAACACCCTTTGTTGCTGATTATTTTCCTATAAAAGCGCATCCTATTGCGTTTTATTCCTTACATGAGGATGCGCTAATACCCAGGTGTACAGGAAGAGTAACAGAAACCTCCAGTTATTTTTACTTATTTTGGGCTATTCACTGATTAGAACTGGGGAATACCTTTCATATACTTTATTTATTTATATTTAGGAATTATTTCAGAAGAGTAGGCAAGTAAAGTTCTTCCAGACAGCTATCTAATACAGAATTTCCTTCGCTAGAAGATTAAGGGTACACTGTAGGATCCAAAATACTGGGTGTATTTGCATACAGTACTTGGTGAAACATGTCTGAGGATTAAAACTAGAGCAAGGTAATAAAATACACTTTGAACATGTTTCTGACTCAATAGCCAGCTCAGTTAGTGTTACTTAGGATTTGTTTGTATGCTGGACAAATTGGGGGTTGCTGCCACCTCATGCGTTTAAACCTGTTTAAACACATTAGCACTAATCTACTGAACCTTGGGTAATAATTTGCTGTTCAGGGATGTGTTTCAGGTAGGCCACTGAAATGGTGAATTAGCTTTGAGTCAGGTGGTTGCAATGGTTAGTGATGTGAAGTTAGAAAGTACTTGTCCGGTTCAGCTATTTGAACGAATTAAGACAAATGGTGTTGGTTTTTTATTTTCTTGTTGGCATTTCTGTGGCTTTTGCCTACAGATGTGAGGAGTGTTTTCATGACTGGGGTGCCATTTAGTCCTTGTAACTCTTTAAAAATTAATTTTTTTTATTATTTTCCAACATTGAATCTATGAAAGCATGCATTTAACAATTCAATCATGTGTTAACCCATCCCAGGCAACAATCTCATTTTTTACCAGATTTTTTAGCTACATTTTGCTGTTAAATAAATAACAGAATTTTTTTTGGCATGGAAATAGCAAATACACAAAATGTGCTTAATTAGCATCCATGTTAATGGTATGAGGACATTTAGGACATTCTAATGATTTACTTAAATATAATCTATAATTTGAGTAACATGGTTATACTTTCAGAGTCACCTGATCAGTCAATATCACAGTATCATTGAAAATAAAAAAAAAGTATTAGAGAACAATTTTTTCTTCTTCCCATGATCTTCAGAATATTCAGATGATGCAACTTCCTGTTCAAACATGTGACTTGTGGAACATTCCAAATATTTCATAAGGCTGAATGAACTATGAGACAATAAAATGTACATAAAAAAAAAACTATAATAGATAACTTATGGAAAATGATGTTTCTAGCATGAGGTGGTAAATGGATTCACACATTAATCTAAAAAATAATAGTTTTGATGATACATTTTTTGAAGTTAAGGATTATATTTTAAGGTAAAGTGTAGTTATAGTGGGGTGGGATTCTATGTACTGTAGGTTTTATTAATGTAAATTTTTTATGATTAATACTTTAAGGTATTTAACTGAAACAGGCACAGATTGTTGTGAAGGACACTTTACTTTTGCTCACAATGTATTTCACCTTTACTTTCCACAGTAGATTTACTTTGCAAATGTTGTATCAGTGGGACACAAATGGCACCCTGATATAGCTTTTGTTGTGTTGTTGGTGACTGCAGAGGCTTGTGGAAGAACATGTTTATGTAGTGGCTCAGTCATAAAAAGCCCAGCTGTATTGGAGATGTGATAAACCATGCAAGATGTAATGTTCCTCAGGTGTGAAGGCCAGTGCAAAATTGACTAGACACCAGATGATTAATGGGACTGAGTCTGCAAAATAGCAGGTTTTACATATCCACCGAGAACCCTGTGTTCTACCTCTCACTCTAATTCTCTGAGGCTGTTAATGTAAAATCCCTCAGTCAAGTTTTTAATTACCTAGCACTTGAACTGCATACAGGATGATGCATTTCCCTGCAGAACGGCTTTACCAGGTACACTCTGACTTCCCTGTGTGAGTTAGTAATGGGTTTTTCTCCTGTTGTTAGATTGTAGTGAATGTAAATAGATATTGAAGTACAGAGGTCTTGAGGCGTGTTATTCTTGTGTGGAGCTTGGCATTCACGCCAGCAAAAAAAAAAAAAAAAAAAAGATTTATGCAGAATTCTGCTTGACTGCCTGAGTCCCTCATTAGTATGCCTTCATTTTGTAAACAGGTCAGATGGATAAACACAGCATTTCACAATATTTTTTTCAGTTGCTCTGGACTAAAATTGCACTTGGTTTCTTAATAGAACATGAAGATTTTGCATTATTCTTTTCTTAAACACTACACTAATTCTAGTCCTGTATAGTTCCCTGTTCTAACATCTCAACCTCATGAATATTATCAGATAATAAGGGATTGTAGGACCAAGACTCCTGAGCTAATCTAACATACTCTGCACTTTATATGTAATGTAAAGATGATTGTCATTATCATGTGCATGGGTGGACAAATGGCCCTCAGTTTTTCATTCACAGTTGTCTGACAGCTGTTAGTCCTACAAACAGAGAAAGTACAAACTCTAATTCCTTTTGACTTTCACAAAAAAAAAAAGCAAAGCAAAAATGGTTTCATTTGATATGATGGTTTAAACATAACCCCCTCAACTTAGATAATATATTTCTTCATGGTGCCAAAAAACACACTGGTGATGTGGTGCTTGGAACTTTTATTTATTTTTTAATTAATTAATTAATTTTATTTATGTTTACATTTTTAAGATGCTCTTTGTACACGTTTGAACAGAGAATTTGGTCTGGATGTTGGCAGGAAACTATTAATTACTATGAATATGACTGTTTTTATCATCATTGTACAAGTACAATGAGATTCAATGTGCAGTTTCCCTGTCAAGCTTTGATACATATATTAAATAAAGAAAAAGATTTAATTATTTTTTGTTTTAAATGGCAGGTGAGAGTGTATGTGACCTAGAAGGGCATGTTGTTGGCCTGGGTATATGAATTAGAAGGGATTTGAATGGATGCTAGATGCACATATCCAGAAGGAGGAATGTGACGGGAAACAGTGACTAAACTGAGCAAATAGAGTAGAGAGTAGAGAGAAGCACTAAAACTGTTATATAACTCTAGCATAACACGCAGTTACCTCTCATTTAAATACTTCATTGAGCAAAAATGAAGACACCATCCAGACTAAAATAATGTCTTTATATGCAGCAAGCAAACACCACAGCTCATAGCTGAAATATTAGCCTTTTCGTTGAGGGTGTGAACATGATGCCTCATCAGCAGTGACATTATCAGGAAAGGATAGAGGATAAAGTCTATGACTACATAAAGTCGCCCCTACCAGGGATTCAACTACATATTTTCCTTATGTTCCATAGTTTTCCAAAGTGTGTATCAGTGCACATACTTGTCATACTTTTGAGTTAAATTATATTATTTACTGCTTTTTAGATTCCAGGCAAGCATATCATGGGACAGGGCAGAACGTTGGAGCTTTGACTTGTCCACTTAGCTAGATTAACTCATTGAATTAGATTTCTCCAACCCGATTTGATAATCTTGATGTCATGCTTGCCAACATAGACTGACACATACGTTGTTATTACCCTTATAATGATCTCATTACCTCAGCTATTACCTCAGCAGTTCTTAGTGCATCAATATTCATTTACTAATTAGAAGTGTCCTGCTTGACTAATTGGATAAAGCCAAAAAAATGGGCTGTGGTTGTCCATGAACCATTGAAAGTTACCTAGAACATGATTACATGGGTATAATTAGGTACCTTTACGGCTCCTGAGAAATTCTGCTGCTATTATTATTATTATTATTATTATTATTATTATTATCCCTCAGTACATTTGAAAGAAAAAATAATATCTGTCCACACTCCACATGGTTTGTTTTCCCAGCTGTCTCTAAAGGCGGCTCATGAACCTCAGTGTCCATGATTGTGTGTTTACTGCTATCACATTACCCTAATGGCAGTCAGGGAGACTTGCTGATTTTCTGGGTTTAGTTGGGAGGTGAGTCATGGCCAGTCCCTCAGGAGAAGGGTTGATCACAGAGTCAGAGATACAGGAATCCTCTAGAGACTGGCGTATAGATTTGGTGCATCAATGAGGAATGGTAAGAGTCAAAGGGTGACTTTACCTAATCATGCCACACAATGAGAAATTCCAGGCTGTACCCCAACACTGATTCCTCATTTGTTATTGCTCCTGTGTGGACCTGGTTGATCATCTACATTTTCACTGATACCAACGTTTCCTCTTGTGTTATTTCTGAAAATTTGATATTGTTAATAGTTTCATTTCAGTTGCACTGCTAGTGTTCAGCTGTCTTTTTTTAAGCACGTATAGTCTCTTTCTATTGCTTACTCTCTGGTTTACTCTCAGCCAGTGAACACAAGCTTGGTGGCAGAAATAATGTTATGTTTGATTAATTAACAAAATTTCCGACTGCTAGGGAAAAACAAAACAAATGTCCCCTCGACTTGGAGTCGGGAAGCTGTCCTCAACCCTGACTTCAAATATCACTTCACTACTTTAAATAAGTTTATAAATTAGTAGTATTTACTAGGTTAAATCTACAAAACTGACCGTAACCATATGGTTACCTGTAAATATTTGTCTTTTTTACAACTACACTATCTATCTATCTATCTATCTATCTATCTATCTATCTATCTATCTATCTGTCTATCTGTCTATCTGTCTATCTATCTACAGTTTGCTGTTTTGAAAGTAAGTGCTTCATAAACTCATGATCACTAATGCCAACTTATTGCTAGCAAAACATGCTTTTATGGAGGCGCGTTTTTTATGGACTTGTTTTTTCATCATTTTGTAGCTCAGACAAACTGAGCACAAAAATGACATAAATCTGAGTTTAGTCTTCACATTTCCGAGTTCAGCTGAATGCAGCATTAATACAGGGTTTAGCATGGTAACCAATGAAAAGAGAGAGGAAGCGGTGCGTACTGCACTTTCAATTACCCTGAGTACGGTATTATTTTGTTTAATATAGATAGACAGATATAGCTTAGATAATCACTTTGGTAATAAAGTAGGACAGAATCTGAAAAAACTTGAGTAAAACTTTTTGAATACTTATAATTGTATCTCAATAATAGAAACACACCTCAAAAACAATTATGCAATTATGATTAATAAAAAAACTATCTATCTATCTATCTATCTATCTATCTATCTATCTATCTATCTATCTATCTATCTATCTAAAAAGATTTTTTTCCCTTAAAACTGTATTAAGAATTTATGTATAGAGTAATTTAAACCATAACAAAAGGTTTCGCAATAATCCGGGCATGAAAATTTCACATTTTGTAAATATGAGACTTTACCAAAGTTCCTCAAGGGTTTTCTGGGTAGTTAAGGGTTCATAGCTTTCTAAAGGTTTCTACTTGGAGCTCTCTCTGAAAAGATAACTCTCTCTCTCTCATGGGTTCTAAGTAGAAACCTTTAGAAAGCTATGAACTCTTAACTACCCAGAACCTTCAAGAACGCTTGAAGACTCTAGACTTAACCATGTATTTCTACGATTGTATTTCTCTGCAATTTGATTCTTCGTTTTTATGTGAGAATCGGTTGTGTATCAATAATCTCTGAAGAGGTATTGTAATATTTACAATACTGAAGTAATGGACACTACAGAATAGGATATTTATATCATGGACACTTTCATTCGGTGGTAGATAGAATTTGTGTTCCCAGGATATCTTCCCTCATGCTGACAGTCTATCTTCAAAGTTCCTTATTTAGGTCAAAATTGATTTAAGCAACACAAATCTGCAGAAGGCAGTGACATAAATAAATACAAGCAGTCTAATGAGATTAGATACAAGTGAACTTTTAAAAAAATACTGTTTAAAATATCGTGATTTTTATTGTAAACTGTGAAGAAAGGTTAGGTAATTATTGAAATATAAACATGCTCAGGGAGAATGAAAGATGCTGTTCTTCCTTTACAAGGCCAACGTTGCCAGCTAAATCTGTCCTGAACAGCTGTAGCTTCTTTTCCCAAAGGACAGAATGCAAAATTTATTTTTTTTTTTATCTAAATCCAGAATGCCAGCACACATTTTTACAACAAATGAATCATACTGTTTTCTGAACATGATATTTTAGACCCTTCATAAAATGTCTTGCAAGTCTTGGTCTAGTAAAGCTGAAAGGAAAGAGTTGTGTGTGTGTGTGTGTGTGTGTGTGTGTGTGTGTGTGTGTGTGCGATTCGTTTAAGGTGATGACAGAAGGGTGTGTAAAGGTGGAAGCAGAAGGTGAATGCTCTGTTACTTTACACATTGGAGCTAAGTTTGGATCTGAGCTGACACATACATTGTCACAATTTGGAGATAAAATGCCTCCTGCTGGAGCTGTGCCAAGAACATGTAAAGAAATCATGATGACAGTAGGCATTATATACGGTGAGTCATATCAGCGTTAGACATGGTTTCATTTACTCACTGAATGTATGCTTTTATCTGATGTGACTTACAAGAGAATTCGAATGCATCTTTAATGCCCACTTTTGATCAGACTTTTCTTTCTAGGTTTTTCTAGGCATTATTAGACAGAAGCAGGTAGTGATGTGCTACGTAAAGAATAAAACACGACAGGGCATGCTCTTATCAGAAACTAATCACACAAGGACTATTGATTGTGTTCCTACAGCAGGACGCTTCCTACAGAAGTGTTTTATTTCTCTTATACCACAGCAGTTCATACAACAACATTATACAGCAACATTATACTTGTATCATACTTTATGTTTCATTATTTATTTTATTTACAGTATTCAGCCAGGAGTATTAAGTATTGTATAAAACACCTATCTGAAAAATTACTGAAGAAAAAGTACTACAATTATTTAAATACATTCACATACTAAATCTTTTGAAATAACTAAAATTGTGTGTAGTAACTCAAGTAACTTTATTTTTTTTTCTTAATTAGATTTTAACTCATTATTTGAATGACTATTATTATCATTGTTGTCTGCGATGCATGAGAATTATTTTTCCATGACTGCTTTCTGAAGTCGTTTGAATGATCGGATCACGCTGCTTCTCCAGCTTGCCTCTACGATTGCATGAACATAATGCTGCAGTTGGTACTGTGGCTTCTGTGTCATAGCAAAATGTAGATTTTCGATTATTTTTTTATTTATTTAACTTTTATTTAAACAGGGTACTCACGTTGAGATTAAACCTCTTTTTCAAGCAAGCCCTGGCCAAGAACGCAGCCTGAGTTACCACTAAAAACGTCATAACAAATGACGTTTCTAACATTTCTTCTATACAATTAAAAACATACTGAAACAATTCCCTTCTAAATAGCTTAAAATCTGATAATGGAATTAATTTCACTAGTTTCAGATGTTTTTTCCAAGTCATTTCATGCTATTGGTGCAAAATAGCCATCTTACCAAATTCAGATCTCACTAATGGAACATCAAAATAAGTATGACTATAAGAATGTAAATTGTATGTCATGCTCTCACGTTGTTATGACAACGCTTCCTTCAACTGGCTCTTAGCGGAATCCATATTTTTATGATGTCACATAGGTGGAAGTAACCAAAAGTGGCAGGTAGTCGGTCATTTGCCTATTTTGGTCCCATCCCAGCTGTTGTGATTTATGTAATAACATCTGGATTCAGTCCAGAATATCAAGATAGATAATACATGATACCTGAAGGCCTGACCTCGTCACATCTCTGTAGTATTTGTATTTACCAGAGGAATTTGACTGGCTTGTATTTATGGTACTCCCCTTTCCCAAACAGAAGGACTGATTCAATTTCCAGGCATCTGGGAATCGATGCTATGCAATTGCAAACACAAGAGATGACAAATGAGTGCTCGAACGAATCATTTTTAATGAAGTTATTTTCATTTACTCTTTTACTTAAAACCACTGCAACAGCTTTTGCTTGCATTGGTCTGTAATCATGATGATTTAGTGTTTCTTTGTGCTTATAAAGCATATCCTGATTGATTCTTGTAGACATTTCAAAATACTCCCACTCCCTTATCCCTTATCCCTTATTTACTGTAAGTCATTTCAGTTCTTACTCTTTGTGTATTTAATCAATAGGCTTTCACATTGTAACTATTTTATGTTTGTGTTAATAAATGTAAAATATTAGATTTTTAAAGCATTTTATGCAAAGGGATTTGTTTATAATTTGTTAATACGAAATTATTAATATTATTATAAATATATTATATTATAATATTATAACATAAAATTCTTACATTTTAGAACATATTTTTTTTTTTATTTTTTATTTCTGTTTTTAATAGAATAACATAAAGGCAATAATCATGATAAGAAATGCTGATATTGCATTAGGTCTACTTCCACAGGCAAAGAAATATTTTTTCATCCTTGGCTAAGTTTCTGGTTGCTGTTGACAGAATATGAAGGAGCCTCACAACCTGATTATTTATTATTTGTGATATTTTCTATAGAGGAGCAGTTTAAATGGATGTGGACTAAAAGCCCTAGCAGCCCAAACATTTTCAGCAGCCCATCTTTTTGTTGAGTCTGCTTTTGAAATTGTTATTAAGGAGAGACGTTTTGTTTTTTTTCTTCCCCTCACCAAAGTAAACAGAGTATATGCAGCTTTTCATTGTAATGGCACTAAATCTCAGCTGTCTTGTAGCATTTTGAATGTGATATTTGTTCTTCACTTCAGGTTTAAGAGATTTACTTAGTGTGCAGTGTTGAGGAAGCTACTTTGCAATTAAAAATAACTTGTCAAGCTACAAGCTAATCATGATTTATAGTAGCTAAGCTACAGCCAAACTCTTTTGATTTTCATCGATCGAAGGGATGTTCGAGGATCCCCCTTTTTTATCGATTGATGTGGTCTCGACGAAAAACAAAACAAAAGTTTTTTTCTACTGAAGCTAACTGTACTGAGGAAAACTGAGGAAGAGCGACTGTGACGTTTTCGTTTGTGTAGCACTGTAATGTAATTGCACAAAGTAAACGTACATGCTTTGTACAGGGTATGCCATAACAGATTTTGCTTTTATAATTTAAAAAACTACTCAGTTAAAGCAGTTAACCTTACTGTAAAAAAAAATAATTTACAGAGGGTTAATTCCAATACTCCTGGTTCAGGTCATTTCTGGAAATATCTAGCTAGCTATTTAACGTTAATGAGTATATCCATTAGGTCTATTGTAACCTAATTTATCGAAACAAGTCGACAAACGACGTCAACGACGAACAATAAAGTATAACCGTGATGCTAGCTGTTAGGCTAAATAGCATGCTCCATCAAAAGTTAGCTATTTTGATATTCACTGCTTCATCGCATTAATTTAACAGAAAATACTCAGCATTCTACAGTAATTAGAAATATCGAACTTTGTTCCTGAGGGATAAAACAGCTTGCACATTGTGATTTGTTTAATAGACTAAAAAATGTTGAACTGATTATTGTGAATAGGAAAAAAGGAGCAGTTTCTTGGAAAAGCTAGTTTATTCTGAATGAAAAAGCATTGCTATTTGTAGTATTTGCTAAATACTCCTCAATACAGGTGTAATAGAAGTTCACAAATAGTCACATACATATACTCTTGCGCTATGTTGTTCTTCTTTCAGCTGTTCCCATTAGGGGTCACCAAATCAGATCACTAGTCCGCATATTTGATTTGGCAGTTTTTACCCTGGATGCCCTTCCAGGCGCAGCCCTTCCTGACGCAATCCTCCCCAATTTTATCCAGGCTTGGAACTGGCACTGGGAGTGCACTGGCTCCCTGGTCAGAAATCGAACCCGGGCTATGGCGGTGAGAGCGCAGAGGCCTGATCGCTAGTCTTCCCAGGAGCTAGGATACATATATTCTTATGAAATTTGTAAATTAATCCACACATGCATTTTCTCTTCATGACATGGTTCTGCCTGTAAGGGAATTTCTTTTCTATTGAATTCTTTTCATTCAGTAGATTATTTTAAATTATTATTATTTAGCAGCTAGTTATCTTTTGTGTGCTTTGTCTTCCTACTGAGGCTGCAGCACTAAATAAATCCTCTCCATGAGGGTAGTTAGTATTTAGTTTTAGACATGAAGCATATTGGCAGGTGGCAGGCCCCCTCTATGAGTTTCAACTGATTTCCTGATTTGCATTGTATTTCACTTAAATTAGCAAAAGAAAGTTACAGGGTGGCATGGTGGCGCAGTGGGTAGCGCTGCTGCTTCACAGCTTCAGGGTCCACAGTGTAATCCTGAGCTCGGGTTACTGTCAGTGTGGAGTTTCAGAAAACAGCTTTCATTTTCTATGCGCAATATGGAACCAGCAACAAATCACTATTTAAACTTGGCATTTTTGGCTTTTTCTCAAATCTATTTAAATTGAGGGGCAGTCTGGTAGATCAGGTTTTGGCGACATGTTTTCGTACATTTGACATCTCAACTGTAAGAAACCATAAATATATTTCACTAAAATAATGCAGAAAAGACTTGTTTATTTTTAATCTTGGCCTGGCTAATCTTCCTGCAAACTAGTACAACCCACGTCACCATTTACGTCAGTCAGACAGATTTCTACAGATTTTGTAACGATCGATTCACACACACAGTGTGTGTGTGTGTGTGTGTGTGTGTGTGTGTGTGTGTGTGTGTTGTTTTTTTCCCCCCTCACACAGTGAATGTAAAGCTTTGATTAAGTTGTTGCATAGCTATGCGCCATAGTGAATTGGACATAAGGCTACTCTCTTCAGATTTTGATAAAAGTACCTAATGTTTGTTGAACCACATTAGCTATTACCTCACAAGTAGATAAATACCTAGCTATCATTATGCTAACGTTTATTTATTTATTTAGCAGTGAATATTGAGGCTGTATGCTAGTTTATGTCATGATGGTCTTTGTGGTTTCAGAAACCTAGCATTCCTAGAGATGAAGCCATCCACAACCAAATGACACATTTTTCAATTTTTCATTAGAAGAACAATGTCACGACCGAGATGGTGTTAGCATTTTAGCCTTGATTTTTTTTTTTGCCCTCACAGCAATTCATCCGCTTGAAAATCAAGTTGTAACACTATAAATGCACTAAATGTGGCTCATACTGATTTATGACAAAGATAGAGTGCATTTGTTGTCCTGTTTTTTTTCTTTGTAATGAGCTCTCATAAGATTTTAAACTGACTGTCACCTCCTGTGTTAGCCTCATTAGCTGGATGGGAGTTAGTTAACCTTACGTACATTTCAAGATGGTTCACCCAAAGCATCACTTTACTTGTCATTCTGTGAGAGAAATGCATATCTACTTGATTGGTTATGTAAAGCCAGCCATTCAAACAATTCAAAGCTTTATACAGGTTGTGTGTACATAGCCGTCCAGGAGCAACATCACTAATTCTGCATCCAGCTTCTTCCTCGTCGACAGTAATAAGCTATTACATATTGGAAAAGCCAAAAGCCAATGTTTATTTAGTTTTACTGCTTTTCTTCAAAGCAAAAAGTTTTTTTTTTGCTTTCTGTAAAAGTATCTGACTTTGAGGTGCACATACTGTTTTCAGCCAAGTTTTTTTTTGTTTTTCTGAACAGGCTAATATGGGAGTGGAGTGAAGGGGCGTTGGGGTGTGTCTATAAAAAGAAGCCTATGTAAACACAAACAAGCAAGCTGTCACGACCCAGAGTTTTCCAAGTGGGTTTTTTCGCAGCCATGTAATACACATGTGCTGAGGCCATGGCTTAACAATTATTTTATCATCACGTTCTACATATTTTCCAGATTATTTTTACTAGTAAGGAAAAGCAAACAGATAACTACTACACCTTTACAATACCATAACTTGAGATACATGCAGAAGAGAAACAAAGCCTTATATATAGTCCTGGAAAAAAAAAAGTCAAAAGCCTGTCATATAATGATGTATGAAAAAACATCATGACAAACCTAGATGACTGGCTCAAGTGATTTCCTCTGATCGAGCCCATGGCGTGGGTTTTCTGTTGTTCTCGCGTTCCTGTTTAGTCACCACTGAGTGAATTTTTCATTGAAAATCTGATGAAAAGTCATCGTCTTAAAGCTCTACAGTACAATCTTTCTGTTAGTCAGTAGTGGACTTTTAAACTTTTGTCTGTGGTTTCTATGCTTAGAAATTCACAGTAAACATGAATTGCTTTTTCATTCAGTGAATATATCTGTGGTACATAAATAAAGTCCTCATTTAATAAATTGTGTTTCCCGTTGATGAATTCCTGCAGTCGTTTTCTCTGTTTCCTAACATTCATCATTCGCTTCTGTCTCATGGCATTTTGTGGAATATCAATCATTGTCAGAAGATCTTGTTATAGTTCTAGTTTATCTGGTTTGTGCATTAATTCGACTGCATTTTCTCTTCTGTCCTTTAGACCATCATCAACGTGACCGTGTTGGGAAAATGGCCTCGGACAACATGCAGCGTAGTTACTCCATCATACCGTGCTTCATATTTGTGGAGGTACGTTTTTGGGTTTTGGTTTTGGCAAAGTATAACGGGATGCGGATGAGTTTGTTTTTCAGTTGTTCATTTGCTTCGTCAGTTGTGATTCAGGCCTTGCTGCCACTTTTTGTTCTCTGCACAGTGAAAACTGGATTTTTGTAATCCTGAGACTGTCCGTTGTGCTGGCTGGGTGTTTAATTAAAATTTATATTGAATCCCCTTGATCGCTGAGGACCGTCAACACTTCAAAGCTGCCTCCTCATCAAGAGACTTGCTCTGCATATATCACTTCTAGCAGGTTTTTTGTGCCTGATATCCATGTAGAGTACTCAAAGCTGTACAGTGCTGATACAGTGCCATGCTTTGCTCGCTCAGATCAAGGTCATGTTTAGCTCCAACTGTGAGTGAGTTGCAGGGATTGCATTTGGCAGTCCTTTGGATGTCTTTACACACAAACACATGGAGACACCATTGTCCTCTTTCTGACATTTCAGTTTATCATTGTTCGTCTCAGATTTCTGCCACCTAAATAACTCCCTAACTGTCAGACTCTATTGATTTTTGGCTCCTTTATCACCCTGGAGTAAAACTAAGCTGCTTGACATTAGTAGTCTTGTCAAACTGTCCTGGTGCCAGCCTAACTAAGTGATGACAGTGTGAGTAAGAAACAACTTGAGGTATTGTGTATGTATGTGTGATTTCATGATAGTGGTGTCATTTGTGTCCCAGTGATATACTTTTATAAATATGTATGCAAAGTAAAAGGAAAAGACATTGAAAACATACACTATATGGCCAAAAGTGTGTGGACACCTGACAATCACACCCATATGTGCTTGCTGAACATCTCATTCCAGATTTAGTCCCCCTTTGCTGTTAATAGTAACCTCCACTCTTTTGGGATGGCTGTCCCTTAGCTTTTGGAGCATTGCTGTGGGAATTTGTAACTGTTCAGCATTAGTACGATCAGGCACTGATGTCAGGCGGAAAGGCCTGGGGTGCAGTCGGTGTTGCAGTTCGTTCCAAAGGTGTTCAATGGGGTTGAGGTCAGGGCTCTGTTCATACCACTCGAGTTCTTCCAGACCAACCTTGGCAAACCATGTCTTCATGGACCTTGCTTTATGCACGGGGCATTGTCATGCTGGACACATGTTTGGGCCCCTTAGTCCCAGTGAAGGGGGAGACATTCTACACAGTTGTGTGCTTCCAACTTTGTGGCAACAGTTTGGTTCACATATAAGTGTGATGGTCAGGTGTCCACAGATTTTTGGCCATATAGTGTAGAGTGTCCTGAGAGTGGTGTATGTGCATATTTCAGATAAATAAATAAAGCTTAATAAAACCAATGGACAGCACTTGGAAAACAATATTTTGCCCGTCTCAGCCCACTATCAGAAACCCTTCACTTGGAAAAATAATCATTAAAATACTTTGCAGATTGTATTGTTTTTGCATTGTGTGTGTATCCAGCAAACATTAGCTTTTCCATGAGACATCAGTTATTATTTATGAAAAATGTACATTTTAGTTTTTTCCCACAACATTCACTCAACCGTATTGTCTGAACTCCTTCACCCCTATGAAGGATTTGGAATATTACTGTAGTCACATGTTGACCAGGAATTTGCATTAACTCAATTTCCTGAGGCTCATAGGAAGAAGAAAAGTACAACCCTGTTACCTAAATTATAGTTTGAAAGTAAATTGTTAATATAAAAAGTACATGTTATTAGAGTGTTCTTAATGTCCTCATGTCATTAGCATAGATGTAATTAACCACAATTTGTGTATTTGCTAATTCTATACTAAAACTCAATGTTACTTTCAAGCCTGTTACTCATTTAAGAGCAAAATTCTGCCAAGTAACCTTGTAAAAAAGTGACATTGCCTGAGATGGGTTTTTCTGAACATGATTTTTTTTTAATGCATGTTTTGTTATATTAAGTGTTGAAAAAAAAAAGTTTTTAAGTTACAAGGGATAAACGGCACCCATGTAATGCTATGCACGGTAGTTTCAGTTGGGGATTGTCACAGAAATAACTAACACACACTGATGCATCTTGTTGAAATGCCTCTAACGCTGTGAACGCTAGAGATGTGTTTCACTTTCACGAGCTCTGACAGAATGGTTGTGCATTTCTTCATCCGTCTGTTCTATTCCCCAAGCTGCTTACATTCTAAAACTCTGTAAGCAAAACAGTAATGTTGTAGCAATAATGTTGTAGCAAGCACTGACAATTATTTCTGACAAATATTTCTTAATTTTCCTTATATTTGTTCTGTCCCACCAGTTGTTTAGTGTAGAATGCTGAAATACATGCTCATATGGCTTCAAGATGCACAAAATATGTTATGTACCATACAGCTTTATGATACACTTCATTTCTATTTTTCTATTTTATTGCAATTGTCACTGCTAACACCCAGCCAACTAGCTAAACTGAGACAACTTCATATGATTTCTAAGAAGTCTTTAGAAATTCATAAATGATGTGTACATAACTACAGTCATTGAACAAAACATCAAACTTTAGTGTACCATTGATGGACGACTTTCAGCATTACATCTCTTTTTAGGTTCCTGGTAGTAATTAAATTTTAATTAGCCTTGTTGATGAGAAAGGTCAGAGCATGAATGAGCTGGTGTATGGGTATTCCTGTTAAAGTGGCCAGTGAGTGTATGTTTGGACAGTGTTAGCCTGAAGCATGTTGGCCTAAGATTCAGTGTATTCCACATCCATATATGGTGTATGTATATTCTGTATCTGCGTGTCCTGTATTCTGAAGTTACTGTGTTTCCCATACATGGAAGAAGAATTTGTAAAGTGCTATAATATATAGTTTACATAACACTTATGATGACTAGAAGAGAAGGCTCTGGCCTGGAGCACATGCTTGGAGCTTCAGACCTTGGCTGGTTATGACAATAAAGGAAATTCAAGTTTTCTGTGTTGGCACGTTTATGGCTAAAAAACTAAGACCTACATAACCCTCCAATTATCAATGAATGACTAACAAAGCAATGATTTACCTAACATGGTAATGCAGTTTGGGTTTATACATTGCATTCCAGTGCCACAACTAAAAATAGAGGTCAAAAATACTACGTCAGCTATTACGCGGACATTTTAATTTGTATGTCTCAGAACTGTCCTCCCAATGAAATGGCCTCCTCACTGAAGCCTGAGCAATATGGTGACATATGTTCGCTCCTTTCCCCTCCTGAGATCTACTGAGCCGGAGTTGGAGGCTGTCCATTTCCGTGTTCTGGTCTTTCTAATTCTGCAGTCCAAGGGCTAAAATGAGAGGAGCTCAGCAGTTTATGTACATTCTTCACAAATTGTTGATCACATGCGGTTTGTGTATATTATTTATTTCGTTGTAACAAGTAGCAGTGGCTCAGTGGATTAGTGCTCTATTGACGGCGTTCAATCCTAGAGCTTAGAGTGGACATTGTGAATGCTGATCTAGTGCTTGAGCATTGCTAGTTGAAGTTTCTTTCCTTAGATCACTGCTTGTGTGTGAGCATGGGATTTTATCCCTTGTTGTCCCTGAGGGCAGTGGATGTTGACACCTCTACCTGTCAGTCCTGGCTTTTCAGCCATGACTTTTAAAAGAGCACTGACTAAACAGTGGATTTCTATAAATAAATGTAAAAAATACATGCAGCAAGCTGCTGAAGGCTCTCGCCAGCATTTACAGCCTCTGTCACCAGCCTACCTGAGCCATCTGTTATTGCCTGCCTTTCAGGCAGCTTGAAGTGGAACAGAACTGTAGCACACAACACGGCTAGATTTTTTAATGGGGAGCTGATTGCATTACTTCCCCTTGCTATTTCCTCTTGAGGTTCCCTGTCGCCATTTCAAGGCATCTTTATCAGCTAAAGGCATTCATACCACAGTGCTGTTGAATGCTTAATTAGGATTTATCAGATGATGTTGATTAATCATCCATTACAGCATGGCTCAGACATAACCAGGTTTATAAATGTGTGTATTGTTGATATGGTGAGGAGATATTTATTTGACATATTTAGAAGGAGTCTCCAGTGTCATCACATGTTTTATCAATCAGAGATGAAACTGCAACTAAGTTTTCGGATATGGGATAGTCTTGAGCATGGAGGACTATAAATGAATAAACGGCACAATGTGTCTTTTTTAATGAATAAAATATTGTAATTATTGGCAAATTGCTGTGGTATATAAGAGGAATAAAACACTTCAGGATGTGCTGTTTTGGGAAAATGATCAACAGTAACTTTGCTTTGCATTGAGCTGTATCTTACCACCCCATCGTTGTTTGTTTTCCTATAGTAGCAAGCTTTGTTGTGTGTTTTTTCCCCCTTATTAGAAGAGTTATTTGTCAGAATTCCAGAATTTCCATTTTAGAGTGGAAGTGACTTAAGTGGAAGTGGAAGTGACTTTGTGGCCAAGTGTGGTGACCCATACTCGGAATTTGTGCTCTGCATTTAACCCATNGGTTCACCTTCGGGTTACAAGTCCGACTCTCAGACCATTAGGCCACGACAGCACTGGGCAGAATAAGAGCTTTTAATAGTTACAATATGAAGTACTATAACGCTGGGACAACTTGTTTACTTCACCTGTACACTGTTTGCTACATGGAGAAAGGTTTAACTCCAGCTGTCATTCACACAACCTCATCCTATAGAATCTAAGCCCATTATCCAACATTACTTACAGTGTAAAAAAAAGGTGGTTTATCCAGCGTTTATGCACTGGCTTCTTTATGTGCATTATGTCATTTTGGAAGGACAAATACGCACCCCTACCTACTGTAGTTAAATAACCGTAGCAAGTTGATTGAAGGCGTAGGGTATAGAAGCCCTGTTCAGCAGTCCCAAATGGCCATGTTTCAGTATCCTCAGAGGTGTTGACTGACAGCTGACTTGACACCGCTCCTGTTGTTACAAATGATATTTTATAGTGAATCCCAGTGATTTTGTTAAAACATAGTGGGTTATGGTTAAATTATTAACAACTTCTTTTGTAATCCTCTGTGTTGTATTCAGAAAAGTAAGCCTGTGTCAGCCTACGCACTGTTTATTATTTAACCAAAACAGGGGATTTAAATAACACCAACACAGAGCATGACAGAAAGAGAACAGGCCTCAACCCTGTAGCTATGAAGACAGGAATAAACTCACACTGTGTGTTTAACATCGGGACCAAACGGGCGACATGGTGGTGCAGCAGGTATTGCTGTCACCTCCCAGCTTCCTCAGGGTTCTCTGGTTTCCTGCCACCTCCCACTAGGGTATTGGGTACTCTAAATTTCCCGCTAGGTGTAAACATATGTGAATATGCGTGTGAATGATGCCCTATGACTGTCCTGTTCAGTGTGTGTTCCTAAAACAATATTCCTAGTATGTTCCTCAGATGTAGTAGTATAACAAAAGCAGAGGAAAGTGCTGTCTGCCCTCTTCTGGATACATGAGCTGACGGACACCTATGACTGGCTAGTCTTGCTATGATTGACAGGAGAGAGAGAATATACTATCCTTTCCACCCAGAGTTCACACCCAGTTTTGCTTGGATACCTGGCCACAGATGGCTGTGGCATCGTTAGGATTTGATATCATTGTCATGAACTCTGGACAATATGCTGCCAAATGCTTTTGTTGCATTACTTGGAACATTTCAACAACTAAGAGCATATTTGTTCTGGGAACGTTTACAAAACTTCTTCAAAACACCCAGAAAACATGACACTGAACCAAAACCATAACTGTGACGCTCTGTAATAGGAAACGTTCTCCTAGCCTAGGAATCTTTGCTGGGAACAGACAGTCTGAGAATTGATATAAAAGAAGAAAGCACCAGTACTTGTAGTCACTGTCTAGGCAGCTTATACAAAACAGACTGTATCTCTTTAGTGTTTCTGACTCCCTGTCAGCATTGTTTATCTGAGAGCCTCTAGCAAGAAGCTACAGACGTTATTGCTGTTGTCAGACAAATATACAGATATGAAAACTCTTGAATACACCCAAGGCAAGTTTACATTCAATTTAGTATGTATTACTTTCGAATATATTTACTCACTCATCTTCAGTAATAGCTGAACCCTGTACCAAGGACTCCAGAGATGCACTGGCATGCTGGTGTTTCTAAGATAATTAGTTTCTGATACAAATGAAAAGCATAGAGCTCTTTATGGTCTGATTTTGGTGATAAATAGGCGACCTCTGGCTGGAACTTGAGGGTCTTTGTGGTCCCCGAGTCCCCCTGTGATCTGTATAAAACTCAGATATTTAAGCTACAAGGAGTTTGATCACATATTTGTACAAAATGTTCTCAGTGTGTATAGCGTTACCTCAGTAGGCCTGATCCTATCTTCACTTCAACAGCAGGCATTTTTTTGTTCAAGGTGTGTGAAGCGCGTTTTTGAGCTCACACTGCTGCAGCTCTCTTCAGCGCTTGTTACAGTCGAGCTGTTTGCCCCAGAACAGCTGCGCTCCAGTGCACCGAGTGAATTATTTATCTCTGAACCTGCATCCAGCCCCACATAGCCCTGAGCTGTGCTGTTTACTCTCCAGAGTCGTTATACAGATGTGAGTGGTGTGAACGACAAACACAGACCAAGAAATGGAGATGGATTTAAGGAGAGACATGCATTAGAGTGTCATTTTTAGATGCTGACATTGCAGTTAATGATGAACTGAGAATATCAACGGACATTTTGTCATAAAATCTTTATTTGTATTAATTTTTTTAAAAAGTCATCTGTTGTCTCTACCTTTGGTGCTGTCATATTCTTTTTCAGCTGCTAAATTTCTGTCTTTAGTCAAGTACTGACCCCTACTGGAAGAAAATGTGCTACATGGGTGCTCTGTCTGTTTGTCTGTCTGTCTGTTTCTCCACACACACACACACACACACACACACACACACACACACACACACACACACACGCACACATTGCATTGGCAAGTGAGGCCCTGGATGCATATAATTCTCTGCCATAAAGCTGCCTGTGTAAAACACCGTCCCTGTTTACATTCCACACCATCTTCTGGTCGTAACTCTTTATACAGCGAGATTATGAGATAGCGATGCTGTGAATAGCAGGAGCTGTGATAAACAATTATTACTAACAAATGGTTTTGAGATTAATTAATACAGTATGCACCTGGCCAAAAAAATGGGCCAAGCCCAAAATGAAAAAATATTAAGTTTTAATGTTCTTAACAACAAATCATCGGTCAGAAAATTAGCAAGAATTAAGCAAGTAGTTAAAGGATCTTAGTATGGGAGCTTTTCCCTTTGATTTCTTTTAAATGTTTAAACCTTGTGGCTCTTGATGGGCTGCATCAGGTGTAGCAGATAACCACATAATGACTAATCTTTTAAGAAGAAAAAAAAAAACATTCCAGAAGATATTTTGTCCACCCAGAAATGTTAGTTTGAATTTTACATCAAACATTTATAATCATTATCATGATTTTACCTTTGTGTACGAGAAGACGATATAAGTGAATTTCCCAGTTTCTAGCTTTTCCCCAAACAGCAGCAAAAGTAAACCAGCAAATGGTGGCACAGGAGCTCTCAGGAGTCCATTCATTTAATTCTTGCTAATTTTTTTGATTTGTCATTAAGACTATTAAAAGCTTAATATTTGCCATTTTGGACTTGGTCCCTTTTTGTTTTTGCCCAGGAGTGTATTATTAAGCAATCTATATTTATATGAGTGGGTTAAGAATATCCTGATATAGGACAATAATCGAAGACATGGTGGTGTGACACAGCAGGATGCAAAGCGAGATTACTGTTACCACCCTGAAGTTAATTATTTTATATAGCCAGGATATATTTAATATATACTGAAGTCTTTTATTCCTCTTATACCACAACAGTAACCGGCCATTCTGTATGGTTTAGAGACAGTGGCACTGAGGAAAGACAGGAGTCAGAGCTAGAGGTAGCAGAGCTGAAGATGTTGAGGTTCTCTTTGGGAGTGATGAGGTTGGACAGGNTAAATGAGGAGATGAAGCTAGTGGGTGCAAGTGTTGAGGATGTAGAAGATAGGGATAGGTGGAGAGTGATGATTTGCTGTGGCGACCCCTGAAGGGAAAAGCCGAAAGAAGTAGAAGAAGAAGAAGAAGAAGAAGAAGAAGAAGAAGAAGATATCATGCAGCTAGTAACTATGACTCACCCTCCTTCTCTCTCTCCTTTGCACTAGGCAGTTTAAAGCTGTCTATGTGGTCAATATTCGCCTGCACCGTGTCCTCTTCCTCCTCCTCCTCATCAACATCATCAATTTTTTCATCTTCCTCCTCCTCCTCATCATCATCATCCTCCTCGTCTTCACTCTCCTGTGCTGCGACTTCCTGGCGTTTTTTCTGTTTCCTGGCAGCTCGTTCAATAGGTAGCAGCTGTGGAAAAATCAAACAAACTTGAAAGTTGCACATTTTTTTTGCCACTTCAGAAGTTTGCCACTTTGCTTTGAGAACATTTTACACACCTCCTCTCCATCACTGCCTGCCTCCTCCTGTTCTTCTCCTTCACTGCTATCTTCCATCGCTCCATAGTCATCGACCATATCATCATCATCGTCGTCGTCATCATCATCATCATCATCTGCCTCGACTTGTTCTTTTTCTCCTTTCTCTATATCCTCTACTTCATCATCATCTTCCTCTTCCTCCCACTGGCTGTCGCTGTCCTCGTCCCCTTCTGAATGGTCAATTTTGCGCTTTCGCTTTGCTGGTGTCAGCCATTCGCTGTTGTCATCAGAGAATCCTACAAACGATGAACAAGGAACGTTAATTTTGTTCAGACGAATGCACAATTTGTCATTTCTTAAAGAGGAGAAAATTGTTCGTGCAATTACGTTTCAGTAATTTGTACCTTTCTTGGGCTGTTTGTCTTCTGTGTGTGCAGTGGCACCCTGTGCTCTCTTCACAGCACTGCAGACATTCAGCAAATCAATAAAGCAATCTGACAGTACAAATAACAACAACTAACGGACCGCTTTATAGCATAAGAGGTGAGGAGAAGAAATGTAGCTTACCGTTTTCTGCCTCTGCTAGACAGTTTTTTAGGCTCATCCTCTGAAACAATTAGAAACAAATTACAAAACTTTTTCACTTCATGCAATTTTCCAAAAGAAAGCCACATCTCAGACATCTCTGTATATATTTTCTCCAAAGACCCCGTGTACAGCTGGCCATTTCTTGCGTGCTGCATTTGAATAGTATCCTGATTACAATTTCTCCTACAAGTAATATGCAAATCAAACCATTACACATAACAAGCAGCATTTTTAACTTGCGTAAACTCCGGCAGTTAATCTTTAGAAGACATCATCTTCAGGAGACAATCATCTGAAATTCATCCTCTAACTCTGGCTGCACTGGTCATACGTTTAAATATTAGTTTGCTGTTTATTTGTCCATATTGCTTATACGTAATTATTTTCTTATGTACAACAATGATACATGGTTCCCATGATGATGTTATTGCAGACATGGAGGTTATGGACCACAGGGACATGGCATAACGGATCTATAACTGGATTCAAATGGGTCTCAGACCATAGCTGGATTTAAATCCATTTTAGACGCGTCATGTGTAATCGACTTCTGCATTTTCATGTGTATGACTGCAATTCGGATCCTGATACTCGGGCTCATGCATGACGTGTCCAAGTGTACACAAGATCATTATTTTTGATCTGGCACACTACTACACTTCCAACCAGGGAAGGTGAAGTCGAACACACACTTTCTCCTGCCAAGCACACATTTTCAACCTTTTTTTGAGTTGGAAATATAATTAATAATATAATGGAAATATAATCGCACCATCAGGAGCTATATGTACCAGCTTTATGAAGAAAAATCAGCATTTAGTCAGATGGAAATATATAAACGTTTTATTCATATTTTCATTATTATGGTTATTGTTAGTTTCAGTGTAGTTTAACTAAACTGAACCGTTTTAGTCAGTGAAATCTAAACGTGTTAGCCTTTATCCCTGTCAAATTTTCAATATGTTAGGTTTCCAGAATAAAATAACATGAATGCCATAACGTAAAGTTTTAATTGCTTCTTAGATGGAAAGCCAAATCATTTCAGAAATGGCCATTCTCCTTAAAAGCTTACTAAAGCCTTTCTCCTTCTCCTTTTTTAGATGTAAATGAAAGTTCTGCAGTGGACGCAGGTAGCTAGTCTTATATTAATCGAATAAAATGTACATTATAGAAAAAGCTATTAATTCCTGGCGGATAAAACACTTTATCGTGTTGCCCTGCTCAAAACGGATGTGCTTCTTGGCATTTTTCTTTTCTTGAGGAAAAGGTCATCACATTTCATCATATATTTTGAGTGAAAGGGAATGAAGAAAGGTTAGGGAAAGAAGGTGATTAAACACTTTTCAGCTTAGTTTTCATTAACAAAACCAACACTGAAGATCACCACAGCACAGCACTACCTGCACAACTGGCATGATATCCCGAACATCTCACTCTTTACCGTGTTTAGTGGTTGAACAGTATTTGTGTTTGTTCTCTACATCTGTGTGCAATGAGCTTTTTATCATACCATCCACTAAAAGCTTGGCCAGCTCGGTCTCTGCGCCTTTCTGTTTCCTGGCTTTCCGTCCAGGTCCACGCTTCACCTTGGTGGTGGGATCAAACTTCCTCCCCATGACTGATCCTGCACAGCTGTACTGAAATAACCCCTGAGCACAAGAAGGCAGTTTCAGGACTACTGGCCATGGAAGAGTATAGTCAAATCGACATAATATTAAGGAGCATATTTAAAAACACAGATTAAGCTGTGTGCATCTAAATTTACACCTCTACAGAGGAGGTCTGAACTTATCCACCATTTTAATGACAATATGCTACAATTCTGCGCTCATTCTCATTTAACCCTTTTAAATACCCAAATATAACAATCATGTGACAAAAGAATAAATAAAACAAGAATTTTCTTGAATTGGTTGACAGAAAAATTGCAGCTAGCTACCCCATGCAGCATGATAAGCATGCCTTTCAGCCATATCATAAAGAAATGAAATATCAAATTCTTTTCTTAAGCTATCTACAAAACTGTATGTATAGACATCACTGTGATCACTCTATGGATCTTTCTTTTTTTTAAACCCTCAATATGAGGATTAATCATGTAAAGACTCTCTTAGCTAATCAAGTAACTAGCATTTTGCTACCTCAAGCTGACCGTGTGCTGTTATTTGCTACTTTAAACGAGCAGCACTTGTTTATCCACTCACCTCTACTGTCCTCCTAATTTATCCCGATGCCCCAGGACTGTGTCGGAATTAACGCTGCTACTTTGTACTAGGAATCGGTATAAACTCCGTTACCACAGCACGAAACACACGTGAATATTTCTGGAGCACGTTGGCCCGCAGGAAGACCAACATGAACTACTTCCGTCGCAGACTTTTTTGCGACACCACCAGCGCGTGTGATTTCCCCACCCGTTTTGAGACAAATCCCGCCTTCTACGAGAGGACTGGCTCATGAAGTGATGACGCTTCAAATGGACAAGACTATTTGTGGAAAATGTGTTTTAATAGGCTTTTTACGTCGTTAACTAATTATTGCGCGATAGCATTTTAAATAAAAGATTAAAGATATTAAATATCAATGCAGTTCCCTTCTTGAACTATTTGTTTATTTGTTTCTCCTACATCATTATCAAGAAATTTCAATTAATAACAATTTAACCGATTAGCACTGTGTAGCTCTTGCTATTCATTATCCAAGATATTGAATAAATCTCATATAATTATTTAATTCAATCATATTATATGGTGTGTTTTGTTAAGTTCTGCTTGAATAATCAGTTGCAATCGTTCAACAAGATACGCTGTAGTTGGTGTTTCAAAAATCTTTTACATATCCGTGTTTAACTTTTGAGTGCCAGCCCCTTTCTGAAGATTTTTGTTTTTGATTGGTCAATGCACTGCTCTATCACGCAAACCTATCGCAAACCTGAACTATAGCAGGCGTCGATTGGACATTCAGCTGCTTCGTCACGTAAAAAAATAACCACCAGCCAATCCTAGAGCAGGAGGCGGGAATAGTCAGAATACAGGTGGGAAACAAAACACTCGTTATCACGCTTTACAGGACTCGCTAAGAGAGAAGGGGGGAATTCAACAGGAGTATGGCGTGTAGCGTTTCTGGGTGAAGGTGAGGGATGGAGGACGAGTGGGAGGAAGAGGAGCAGCTGGTTGTGGCCGAGCTCTCCGGAGTGATCGACTCGGATGTGTTGTGTAAGCGCGGCGGTGTGTGTAAGATGGTGGGCATGAGCAGTGAGCAGCCCATGCTGCAGGTGGGCCGCTATGTGTTCGCCGGGGAATACGAGGACGCCCTGGGGACATGCGTTATCTTTGAAGAGCAGACAAATGATCGGCCAAAATCCAGCTCGAGCCCTGTGCTGAGATACAAGTGCCACACCATGAAGAAGCTGATGCTCCAGAGGACCTTCCTGTCCGAGAGGAAGGAGGGAGAGGCGAGCTCTGGAGGCATCGAGGTCCTGTCTCTGAACGAGGGAGAGGTGTGTGGCAGATCCAGCACGGTGTGTCACTACGGCCTGGACCCCAAAGAGCTTCAGAGACTAAATGCTGGAGAAGACCTCAGCGATGAGTCGGACACTGAAAAAGCAGAGACACAGCAGAGTTCTGCGAAGGAGGACAGTGTGCTGGGAGAGACAAGAGAAAACCTCACAGACTAACTCCATCTGCACCTCGATTGGACACGGGACCAGTGTTTACAGGACACGTTAGAGTTAATACACAAGATCAGATAGGAAGCAGTTACGAATATTTTTATACTAAATTATGATGCACCATTTACAGGTTCAAGTATATTAATCACTGGCCATCGTGTCTTGTGCTACATGACTTACTGTTTCATGGTCATTATTGCAATATTGATCTTGGTGATTGTACTGATACTGCTGAAGTCTGAAATATGCAAATGATAACTATAACAAACATCATTTACTACTGACTAAAGCCTATCAGAGAGTTTCCAGATGAGTTTTCTGTGGGTGTTTTAATAAATTCAGGGGCATTCATGTGATAAGAAAACAGTTACAGTCAGACGAATATGTCAACCACAACACTGCAAAACTTTACTGTCAACTTTACAGTAGGTTACTGGTAATGTTAGTTCATTACTAGACTTAATTCCATTAGACGAGAAATTACAATTCTCAGAATAGCAATGACGAAAATGAATCTTCTGTGCACAATCACAACGATAAGTATTTTTTTGTTCCTTTTTAATTTACCACTGCAGATTGAAAGGCACAGCTATCGAAGTGTACCTGTACTGTACTGTCCTTTGACATTAAAAATTAACATGATTAGTACAACTTTATACTCTTAAAAAAAGGGTTCTTGAAGAGTAATTTGGATTGTGTGGTTGAGTACTTGGCTTCATTTGGATCAATGAAAGGCAAATCTGCTGTTTCTGGGTTCCTCAGAAATCTTGCTAGCATAAGGTGCTGGATGCAAATATGACGGACACAAAATTATAATAGCTATATTATAATAGTTTTATATATAATTTTATTATAATAGTTCATATTAAAGAACTAACTACAATCCTAAATGCACTGAAGTATTTTAAAACTGTTCCCTGATTAATAGCTATTTGCATTTCTATGTCTAAACAGTTCACGTGTTTATCTCTAATATTTCAGCTCCAGTGGCAGTGAACATTTATGCTGGCAGCATTGCAACCAAACTGAAATGCAGGTTTTGGAGTTTGCATTTTCATCAGCAGGTCCCCTTTGGTCTTTGGCAGGGCAACATCACACATGTAAGTTCAGAAATAAGTTGTACCAAGAGAGTAGGCAAGTAGAAAAGGAGAAGGATGCTGAGCCTGATTACCCTAGTGTGTTAATCTAAACAGACTGAACAAATGAAAGTTCACCATATATACACCACATGGCCACCTTTGTGGACACCTGACCATCACACCCATATGTGGTTTTTCCCAAACTATCACCACAAACTTGAAAGCTTCACTGGAACTGAGGCCCAAACTTGTTCCAGTATGACAGTTCCCCTTTGCACAAAGTGAGCTCCATGAAGACATGGTTTGCCAAGTCTGGAGTGGAAGAACTCGAGTAGCCTGCACAAAACCCTGACCTCAATATCACTGAACACCTTTGGGATGAACTGGAACACTGACTGTGCACCAGGCCTCCTCGCCCATCATCAGTACCTGACCTCACTAATGCTCCAAAATCTAATGGAAAGCTTTCCCAGAAGAGTGGAGCTTATTATGACAGCAAAGGGAGGAATAAACCTGGAATGGGATGTTCAGCATGTTTGTTTTGGATGGAAATGTCTGAGGCCACCATGTGGGGATCCTCTAATCTTAATACACACATTTAAACACCAGTTGGTACACCAGTCTGTTTTCATTTTCTGCAGGATATAATGGTGATGGATAGCAGTGTACTCTTTTGGAATTAAATGAAATAAGAAACGGTCTATCTATGACTGACGTCACATTTTCGTAAAAAAAAAAACTGACCCATTAGTTCAGGGTTTTTTGTTTGTTTGTTTTTTTAAATGAAAGATGGCAACCATAAGCATGGCCAGATGAAGGTTACCGAAAGCAGCAGCAGAAAAGGCAGAGCGAGGTGAAGGAAAGCCCGAGCAGGTAGCAGAGGTGGAGCAGCTCTGGTAGCAGCATCCAGCAACAGAAATGCTCCCTGAAGGTGGTGGGAAGAGATGGACTTGGATTATCAAGTCATCAGTCAACCATTTTCAATTTCGTAGAAAAACTCTAATCAGACTAAAGTGTTAAGTGAATTGTATAACAGCAGTAAAGCAGCCCAGCAGTTATACTAAGTTGCTACGTTCCCACAGAAGGCAAAGGCCTAGAGTGAGTGCAAGAACGATAACAGATTAAGACTGCAGGTTGGCTGGATGGTAGAAGTGATCATGGCTATGAGTAGGACAGGAAGTTTTTATTTGCACCACACAAACACCATGACTGGCATTTATAGACAGTAAGAACAACAGGGAAACTAGTGTCACCTACAAGAGAGAGAACATGATGGTGCCAAAGGAATAAATATAACAAAACAGGATTCCACTAGGCTGTATTTACAGTAGCTAACCTGACTGCCAAAACATCAAATGAAAACTAGCTAACTACACTAGACTAAGCTAACAAGAAATACAAGAGGTGGCACCTGCCCTCTAACCCAATGTGACTAGACACTCAAAAGCACCTATGTGATGCTCTATTCAGAGCAACATACAAAATGGTCTATCAGCATAACCTATACACTAGAAACACACCTAAGAAATGATCAGTGGTTCTTGGGCATTAATGTACAATTGGTGCATCAAGTTTGCTTTGGAGAAATCTTTAACAAGAAATGTAATACTACCACTAAAAAATATTGTACGTTGCTTTCTTTTATCAAGCCACTCCATTTTGACTCCTGAAACACAGGAGAGCTGCACAAGCCCAACGGAAAACCGAGAGCACCTACCCTCCACATATCCCAGCTCATCCTGGAGGTGATTTCACTGTAAACGCGAAGGAGACGTAACCATGATGGAGCTCAAACAGGCCCTGTAGGCTGGAGGCTACAATGAGTTCAAGGATAATGGCGTGAATTGTAGACTGCAGCCTCTCACTGAATAGAGTGAACCATTCAGTGAGAGGCTGCAGTCAAAACCACTCAACTGGGTGACTTGAGATACTTCAAAATTAACAAGTAAACCTAGCAAACAGTCTAAATTCATACATGAGCATGGAGCCGTCACTCTAGCTGGTGCAGCATATTATGTTTCAGGTTCAGAAAACTGAAGGAGGAGAATACAAAGCGAAGAGCAATAAGGAAAAGAGGAGTAGAGAAAAGGACAGAAGACCGAAAATTATAAACCAGGACAAGAGTTGCCAAAAGTGAGCAGAGGTGCAGCACAGAGCCAAAAGTCTGTTCAGAAAGATAAGCCAACATCAGCGCAGTCCCATTCTGGGAAGACTCACAAAAAAAGGGAAGTTGGCAACAAAACCATATGCAGGCTTCTCCACAAACAGCAGATGAAGTTATTAATTCTGAAATATAGGACTAGAGCTGCCTGATAGGAGCCAGTGGCACAGCTGCATTTGGACTACCTTTACTCAACACAGCTGAATAACAAGCCAGATGATTCATTAAGTTGCCTGCGCTATATTAGCTGTGTTCATTGCTGTCCATTTTCCACACAGAGCAACAACACTGCATCAGAGCAAGTGTGCATGATATGAAAACAGAATTAGTTCTTTTGTGAGCTACTGTCTTTTCATGCCAGAAAATCTCTCTCTAATTCACATAACTGTACGTGTTAAAATCTTAGTCCCGTCTCCATGTAATGTTACTTGTGTTTCTACTATTAGCTTGTTTACACACAAATCAACAACAATAATTACATTTTCGGCACAAAGAAATTGTTTTATTAGTACACAAACAATATTTTAACGTAAAAATGTTGAAAACATGATATTTGAACGCTCAAATAAAGGCACAAAATATCCCTGTGATCGCCACAGAACGCACATGACTTCAGCAGTGTTGGGTTATCATTAATGTGTTATAAAGAAAACTGGTACTGCCTACTGACGTCACCACGATGGAAAACCGACTGGTTTCACTTAAAAAGAACTGAAGATTTTGCGCTGCATTGATCCACACATAGATGAATGCCTAGTTTGACCCAAAGTCCAACACCAGTGTGTTTTTAATCACAGCACCCCCCATCCCTCCTCAAACGCAGAGCATATTTTGGAGCATGTGAGGGCTGCAGACAGAGGATAGTTACTGATGGAAATGGTCTTCTCTGTATAGTCCACATTTACCTACAAGAGGGGTGGAAAAAAAGTAGTGAGTTTACTTATTTTATAAGCCAAAGGGCACAGTAAACAGCTGCCATCATTCAGTTTAGAGCATGCAGGCAGTAGTGAGTGGATGAAAATCACACACACACACACACACACACACACACACACACACACACACACACACAGCTCAACCATAACATTAAAACCATCTGCCTAATAATGTGTAGGTCCCCCTTGTGCTGCCAAAACAGCTCTGACCCGTCGAGGCACGGACTCCAAGACCTCTGAAGATGTGCTGTGGTATCTGGCACCAAGACATTAGCAGCAGATCCTTTAAGATCTGTAAGTTACGAGGTGAAACCCCTGTGGATCGGACTTGTTTGTCCAGCACATCCCACAGATGCTCGATTGGATTAA
>CM074961.1:15039932-15054501 GCA_037577455.1 Pangasius macronema
GACCATTAGGCCATGACTGCCCCCAGTCAGAGGACAATTTCAGTAAGTTACAGTAATGATTAGGGATGTAACAGCTGACTTGGATGGATGCATTCATTTAACAGGCAACATTATTATGAATTATGATTGATTATTAATTGATCAATATCCAGAAATCAGACAAATAGTGTATAAAAACGAATTCATATTTTAAAACTGATGTCTAAACAGGCTAGCAAGGTGATTTGGCTATGACACTCATGCTTCAGATATTCCTTCTCTACGTCATCGTCGTTTGTGAATTAGAAGCAGACTTGCTCACATATTGATCTGAGGCTAATTGTATCGTATCACATGGAAGCCTGTAATCAGCGTGGACTAATAATCAGCATGGCCTGTAAGTGTATTAACACTAAGTGTACAGCTGTGTAAACAAGCTAGTAGTTGTTGCTTTACCAAACACTTGTCCAGTTTGCAAAGGTGCCTATTAACTAATTTAACTAACCAAAGGTTTGCTTTTAGAAACAGCTGCCACCACTGTGTCTGTAATTGCTTATTCCTAACTGTGGAAGCGTGAATAATGGCATTATCCAACACATACACTACACCATTTAACCACTCCAGTTCTTCCTTCCACATTTTAGAAGAAGACATTGAAAGCCAAATAAATATACTTCATGATTACAAATTTTTTTTCCTATTATCCTAATGCATCACAACTTTCAAACCAGATGCATCTTTTTCCCTTAAGAAATAATTGCTTTATTTTGCGCTAATGCTAATATATGGTTTTCTCAACTACGTAGAGATCCAATAGGACACGTAATTTCACGTGTGATTTAGAAGTCACTAATGGCTGGGCCAATTACATCACTTTGCTTATTTGAAGTTATTTGGTTCAGTGCAGAAGCCAGATGCCTACTTGGCAAACATATTAGAATGCCTTTTGATTCTAAACATAAAAGTGGAGCCTGAAAGCGAAGCGAGAGGAAAACCACTATTGGGTATAGTTTTAATATCTGATCCTTCTGGCACCTTGTCTCCTTGCTCAACACCAAACTCTGGCAAGTTGCAAACTATCCATAAACACTATAGCAAAGGCTAATGGTTTGGGATGTTTAATTCACCTACGAAGTTAGACAATATGTGCAATTTATATATTGGTGTGTCTTCTTGTAGCGTAATTAAATACCAATATTTGCTTAGCAAAGGCATTCATTCATAATTGTTTGTTCAGATGTAGTATTATAGCAGCTATCATTGTTGCATATCAATTAAACTTGGTAGCTAGACAGATTAGTTTCAGCTAAAATTGATTATAGTTGCATTTATATGCTAACTACACTAAGGTCACTGTTCCAGTGCCAAAATATTGCAGTGGGTTAAAAGAACAACGTTATTTGTCTGTGTGAACGAATAGTCATGCTAGGTTTCTGTGTTGCTATGATAGTGTTGGATGTTAATCTGGTATAGACAGCATAGTACTACTGGCCATAACACGGATACTAGGTTACAAACTGTTTATGAGATATCAAAGTGTGGGAGTATGTACATGCAAATACATTATTTGGAAAGGCAACGTAGTTAGGGCCCAAATGTAACGCCTCCACATGGGTGCCACATAGTGGAAAAGTCATGCCCCTGAATATAGCCAGTAGTAACTAAGCAAAGCATTGTGGGATGTATGCAGGTATCAATGATGCACTAGAATCTATAGGACCATGACTTAATGTGCTCTCTCTCCCTCTCTCTTTTTTTTTGTACTTGCAACACTACACTACACTACAGGCTTACAAATGGCCCAACAATAAACAACAAAAGACAAACATTTTTAAGCAGTTCCATCTCCACCAAAACTCTATTTACTCTGAGTCTTACAACTCAAAGCTCAGTCTAGCCCAAAGGCTTTTCCTAATTCCTAATTTCAGATCTTATTGTGTTGTTTACTGCACACCTTGGCAAAGTGACACTCTGACATACTGTGTGAGATATGAGCATGTACTACCTCTGCAACCTGAGTAGGGTGTTCACTTCAGAAAAAAATAATGAAAAAATAGGTCTTATCGTTTGTTGAACAAGCACCCTCTCTTCAAATGATGGTATTTACAGTGATGGTTACACTCCATATTACTACACTCCATACAAGAGGTGCTGCTATGCCTTCAAGCTTAACCTTTTATAACATACCCAAGGGGATTAGTTCAATCTGATACCTGTTTAACTACAGGGGCTAAAATGGAAAGTGTGTATTATAGATACAGTAGATTGTTATGGCACTGAGAATCTATGCAGTGTCTATTGCACAGATGCTGTGATCTGTCTTAGCTACATTACATGGGCAATAGTATGTGGACACCTGACCATATTCCAAAAATCATGGGCATTAACATGGATTTAGTCCCCCTTTACTGCTATAACAGCCTCCACTCTTCTGGAAAGGCTTTTCACTTGATATTGGAGCATGGCTGTGGGGATTTGTGCCCATTCAGCCACAAGAGCATTAGTGAGGTTGGGCATTGATGTCAAGTGAAGAGGCCTGGGGTGCAGTCAGTGTTCAGATTCATCCCAAGGTGTTCACTGAGGCTGAGGTCAGGGCTTGGGCCACTCAAATTCTTCCACATCAGCCTTGGCAAACCCTGTCTTTATGGACCTTGGTTTGTGTACAGGGGCATTGCCATGCTGGAACAGGTTTGGACCTGTTCGTTCCAGTGAAGGGAAATCTTAAATCTACAGCATACAAAGACATTCTAGATAATTGTGTGCTCCAAATTTGTGGCAACAGTTTGGAGAAGACCCACATAAGGGCATGCTGAGGTCTCTGTTTATGCAACCAGTATCTGTATTGTATTCTGAATAAGATATTAACTACAGCCATTAACTTCCTCTTCTTGTCTCTACTTGGATTGAAATCTGACTTTTGTATTGCAAAAGATATGCAAATCAGCTAATAACACTTGACTTCCTGTGTTGTTCCATGTTTCCAGTTATTTGATGCAAAAGATGGTTTCTGCATCAAAAGTTGTGATTTTGCATGGTGTGTTTAATTCCCGTGATATAACCAATTTATGTTGGACCACGTATTATTGTAATGTAATGCGCAGGCTCCCGACTGTGATCCTGGAGTACTGCTTGTCCTGCATCAAACACACTTGATTCAACTAATCAGCTAATTAACATCCCTTCCTGAGTGAAAGTGCATGTGTTAGAGCAGGAAAACACGAAAATGTGCAGGACAGTGGGTACTCCGGAACCAGGGTTGGGAACCTGTAATATATATTTGCATATATTCACAATCTTATTCACACATATTCACAACAAGGGGCAATCTAGTACAGCCAATCCACTTACCAGCATATTTCGGGGAGGTGGGGAAAACAGCAGAATCCTGAGAAAACCCACATGGACACAGAGAATACAAAATTCTGCACACACAGTACCAACTGGGGATCCTGAAGATGTGAGGCAGCATTGCTACCTGCTGCCCCACTATGCCACCTTTAATAATGATTAGAAAGTGGATAAAAACACTNCAGCCGCAGCAGATCAACAGTAAAAATGCTGGCCATGTGGAAGCATTTCACGTTTTCTACAAGGAGCATTAGACAAGCAATATTTATAAGATTAATGTTGCTTATCTAATACCCTTCAATCCCATCAATATACAGAATAACCAGCAAAAGATCAGTACCTACAGTATCTGTAGCCAGTTTTTGAATTGATGAAAAAATTCACAGACGACAACGAGCCAAAAAAAACTAAAAAAATGGAATTCATTGCCATGATGACCAACTGTTTTTTTCTGCTTGCACAGCATGACCAGAATTTCAGTTTCATCTGGGACATTGTGAATTATGAAGTTACAGTTAAATCTCTTTAAAATGAGATTGCATTTATGCCATCACTTTTGTATATAAAATCTTAAATCCTGAAATAAAATGACCCAGTGTACAGTGTGTGGTGTCTGTGTTTCACTTTAGTCAAACCTGCCAACAGAATGTACCTTGGAATCCAAATAAATCCACCCAGACCAAGTGTAGTGCAAATGAATGATGGGATTGAGCCTCTGAGATCTCAATGTATTTCAAGCTTGTTTTAATTAAGAGATTCAGAATCGTTTCGCAGTTCATGGTGAAAAGTCTTCTTGTTGCAGCCCGAGAGACAGCATTCATGCTTCCTTATATAAAACGGTTTAGCGCTTTATATTGATATGCCGGAGGTGCTATCATACATCACAATCTGACACCTTAAATAAATAACCATCGCTCTGATGCACAGAGTGCTTTCCCCTTGCACTGTCACGCTGCCCGTTGCAGTTTCACACACACACACACACACACACACACACACACACACACACACACACACACACACACACACACACACACACAGTTCCAGATAAAGTAGAGCTTAGAGAAAGGATTTGTATCCAAACTTCTCACTGCTTTGTCCATCCTTTCACATCCTTTAGAACAACTGGTCCAGAGAAATGCCAAGAAGAGCATTCAAAAAGAGAAAAAAATAAATAACAAAGAGAAAAATACAATGCTCTTTTAAAAATATGTGCAGAGGAACATGAAGCGCTTCGACTTAGGAAGCAAAATAATCCATTGTTAACTTTGCAGAGTCACAGATGTCTCAAAAACAGCACCAGATACTTCTCTAGGACTCTGGTGCCATGCTGGTTCTCTGGTACTGTTCCAGCTCCTTCTTCTTCTTCATGGCCAGTTGCAGCTGCTGTTTGATGATCTGAATGTGGGTCTCCAGGTCAGTCAGCTCCTGCACTATGGGGCTGTGTGCCAGGCCTAGCAGGTCCGTTTTCCCATTTGACTGCAGAGGAAGCTGTCTTTTCAGCTGAGGAGGAGGAGGAGGAACAGGAGGAGAAGGAGGGAGCTCTTTACACTGTAAACACTCCAGATTGTTCTGCTGCTCCTCTTGGTTGGAAAGGCGACGACGTTGGCAGACTGAGCTTTCACAGACGTTCCAGAGATTTTGCTGGTTGTTCCCAATGTTGCACCTTTTCACAGAGCAAAGAGGTGAAAGCATGATTAAGTCCAAATTCATGTCTTTAGGCTTAAATGCATATTATTTAAAAAAAAATTTGGCCTGTTAGAAATCTTGAGAGTTTCTACTATAAATAGTTCCAAAGACTGAAACATGTTTCTCTTTGGCATTTATTTTAGACACAAGCTGGTTGCCTCCAAAAGTGTAAATAGAGTGTGAATTGAACTGATTAGGCTTATGTCTGTTTTGCTCTGGCACTTAGTTTATCCCACAACTTGACCACAGTGTAACATTCACTGTATAAGGGAAGCACATTTATCTTGCAAGGTTTTAGACAATTTTAGACAATTTAACCAGATTGTCTGAAATTTGTCTCAAGTTATGAGGTCTAAAGTAAACTTTAGGAATACATTCTAAAACTAAACAAGCAGAACACAACTTGACAGGTACTGTATGCCTCGACCACCACCAAGTCTAGTCCTTCTTGTTACAAATTTGTATGCAAAATATACTTCACTTTATGTTTTGAAGAAAAACTATGGCAGACATTTGAGCTTGCTGTGACCTTCACCCTGTTTGGAATAATTCCAAAATTGTATCAGATCGACTGGTTACAATGATTATTCCATAAAATCTTACAAACATTTAACCTTTCATTCATCCTTGAGATAACAAGACTCTTGGAGGGATGCACAGACAGACAGGCAGAAACAGGGGTGGAGCGACAAACCGAAAACATAATGCCTTCACCATCTGGTGGTAGATGCATAAAAATATTTCATTTTTTTCCAACCCAACACATTAACTAGCTTGGTACCACAAGTTGCAGGGTTGCAGCTGTTCAGTTTGACAAATACACTAAAGTATGCAAATATGCAGAATGGAAGGTGAGTACTTGTTTTGCTTCCTGTTATGTCATAAGATATTCGGACATTATCACCTTTCCTTTAGATATATTAATAATATATTCTTAGATATTCACAGAAATATCAAATCATTTATTTACTAGTCTGTCTATTAATAAATTACTTTATATTGCTTAAAAAAAACAGCAGTGGTTTAATTATTCAGGGAAACATGTTTTTAGGAATCTAGAACCCAACAAGGTGAAAGGAGGACGAAATGAGGGCCAAGCTTCAAGCTTACACAGCTTACATTTGGCTTTTGAAAAAGGATAAAGCCAATAATTCCTTTGAGCAGAAATCTATTCGGATTAATAAACAGATATAGGTACTTCAGAGAGGTGCAAAATGATCCTGGCATGAATTCAACATGTATTTGTTAAATATTTCATAGTGAATACACAAAAGCTAAATAAAAAAACTTACAATAACCTAGTTGCATAAGTGTGCACATCCCTAAACTAACACTTTTTTTGAAGCACCTTTTAATTTTATTACACCACTCATTCTTTGAGAGTAAGACTCTTTCAGCATGGTACATTTTCACATGAACAGACTGTTCCATTATGGTACCTGTGTAACTATAGCCACGGAGATTTCTATTCAACTCTCTGGACATGCTGTGTAATAACCCGAAGAATGGAAAAAAGACCAAAACGTTGTCAACTATTAAACAGAAGTAACTTCAAAACCAATTCACGAGCTACGTATCTCTGACAGAGCAATCGTATTAAGTGTTATTAAAGACAACACAGAGAGGAACTGGGAATACGGTAATATAATTACTTCTAACGGACTCAAGTATTCATTAATGCTCTAATACATCACTGAAATGAAATTGGATTATACTTGAAGTCATCAGTCAGAAAGACAACAGATAAACTCACTTGACTTGTATGAAGCCAGTACTGTGGCTTGTTCTGCATCTTGGGTATCACCCAGCGATGGACAACGTGTTCAGCAATAGTGGTGAGGAGAGACAAAGTCACTCCTATGCACAGCATTACAAATAACCCTGAGAAATGTTTAATCCCCATCTGTAAAGTCTAGATATCAGAACAAAGTACAAATTAGATTAAATCTGAGAGATAAAAAAAAAAATCCCATAAATTCAGCATCATATGAAATGAAGGATTAAATGGATGACAAATATTGCTACTGGGTTTGTCACATGATGTATATTTCATTACCTCTGTCACAGCGAAACTTCTTTTCCCACAGGGCACCACTTTGTACCACTTATCATGCAGCATGTCCATAAATCCGTCTGACTTGTACTGGCTAACCAGGAGTCTCTATAAACTTCAGTCTCCGCTTAAGACAAACTCTGGTTACGGTATCGGACCCTTAAATTAATAAACGTTACGTTTTTAATGAATATAAAAAGAAGTACAAGAAATAGATGCAACTACAGTATGTAGAAGGTCTAACATAGCAACTCTACATGCATGGTGGTCAGGGAAAGCCTGCTGGATGTTGCTGTGGCTATTTATTTTTTTATTTTTGCCAAAATAGGTTTTCAGAACTATAGATATAGTAGAAAATTTCAGCATGTGAAGTGTGTTCCAGGCTGCCACACATAATAAATCTGTATGCAGGAATTCTATGTATAATATTTGTTAAATGAAAAGGGCTATGGCTGAAACACATTTTTAAGAACATTTCAAAATATAATTATTAAAATTCTACATTATGACTAGAATGTTTCATGTGGAATTGTATCTCTGTATTATAAGTAGATTTGACATATTTCTCATGTTGGTTACGTAAATTAAAGCCTAAAAGCAGATACAAAAATGAGTAAATGATTAGTAAATAATTAATATGTAATTTAAAAAACAAGTGTCTTTTAATGTATAAAAAAAGAAAGAAAGTTATGACTGTTTTAAGGCTATGTCTAAAAGTCACAGACGAATTAAAATTCGTAACCTTTAGTCCAGTTCAAAGGTGAAAGACATTCATGTGTAAAAGAAGAAACATTTTCAACATTTCCTTATCAGCCCTGTATATGCACCACTTTTTAGAATACCCTTACACATTTGCTGGGTAACACTAAATTTCTAAGAAGCATATTAATCTGTTTTGTAATTTTTTTTCTCTTGACATTTCCCCTTCGCAAATCAATTCTTGCCATATGGTGGTTTGATACATAATGATTTTCATCATATCTTAATAAGAATATAAATGAAGAAAGAATCACTGATTAACTTGCCTTCAATTGCAAATGGTTTCCCCACTGTGAGAGTTTTACAATCAGCATCAATGGACACTTCATAGTCTAAGAGGGCTTTGTCGTATTATTTTCGTAGATCAAAAACTCCTAGTAGGGACTTTTCTATTTATTTTATACGGATAATACGTAGTTTCATTGGCATTTACGACAATGTCAAGCTGATTATTCATGAATTATCAGTTCTCTCAGAAAGAGTGCATTATCAAAAAAGCATATCTTGGTATTTAGACTTGCGAAGAATGTTCTATGATAACTGGACATTGCATTGATTTTAATGTGTTCCATCGAATAAATAATCTTTCAAATATCATTTAAGGTGTAAAAAAGGTGTCGGTAGGCAGTTATGTCACAAACTTAGTTTCTAGTAGTAGTCTATCAGTTGTCGTAAGATAGAACCTTTGTCCCAAACGTCAACCTGAAATCTTTTTACCGTACGCGATGTAAAATAAGCTAATTGTTTACAAAATCCTGAAGCCCATTATATCTGTGGGTGTTTTGAAGGATTTTCAAAATCCATACTAGCAGATTTTTGGAAACACTTGTTTCGAGGAAAGCCTAAAAGAGGATGTGAGAGAGCAAAAGAGCATAGGTCTAAGAACACATTCAGTCGATGCGGTCAGGAAAACTGAATTTGCTTGTGGATGCTAGATGCTAGTCTGTCCATTCCTGTGTTTATTAAAGGGTTTATCTGAATATCTTGCTAGGCCAAACTCCATTGCAGCATCACTTTACCCTGCTTCTAGCCACCAAGCTCCATCCATACGAGGTTCCCTAATGGCACTGTATGGCAGTGCCAAGTATGACTGTAACTCCATTTCTACTTTGCTATCTAGTACATACATAGTAGTGCCCAGTACAGGACCACGCTAGATTCTGGTTTTGACTTATAGTCCTTTCCTGTAATTATTATGACTTACTTAAGGTGGTCTATTCCATCAGGGGTTGTAGGAACATTATATCGCCTCATGTATTCATGCATCTCTGGAAAACTTTTTTTCACGTAATCCTCAGCACTGCTCTCTCGTACAGTCCCGAATCGAAAACCCTGTGATGGATGGTGGAGCTTAAAGGAAAGGATAGGATAATTCCCATTAGCAGTAGCAATGACTAGGATGACCACAAATCAGGAAGGAATTGGGTCCCTCCCTTAAAAAACACTTTGGAAAAAGAAACTTAGGATGGTCTTACCTTGGGGTCGTGTATACCTGATAGCTGCTCATACGTCTTTTCCCCAACCATCACAGCAGCTAGATTGGCTGTGTATGTTGAGAGACAAAACAGACAGAATATGGCCCAGAGGTTCATTAGAAGGCGGCCTGTCCAGCACTTGGGTGGTTTGATAGCAGCTGTCCTGCCGAATAATATGGCATAGCAAACATTGAGTGCCGAAGAGAAGGAGAAGACACGGTCCCTGTTTCGGCCTTTGGGTGTCATCCCAAATGGACTCTTCCACTCATACAGGGTAAGGAATACAGCTGTAACATGGAGAGATGCAAAGATGCCCAGCCACATGCTCCAGTGTAAGGGCCACATGAAGGCGCCAATGGGTGCCGCCGTGTCTCTTGTCCTCACCAAGATGCCCAGGCTGGTGGAGAAGAAGGGGCTGGTGAAGTCGATAACCTGACTGCGAGCTGAGTTAATGCTAAATGAAGTGACCGCCATCTGCGCGGCACCACTCAGCAGGTCACCCACCAGGCCTGTCCAGCGGCCGTTCTTGTAGGCTCCATACTTTCCGTCTCCGACAATATAGAGGTCGAAGTCAAAACCCACATCCTCAGCCAGCTTCTCCAGCAGGTCTATGCAATAGCCATAGCAGCACTTCTTGAGCTCAGTGGGCACTGTGCTGTTGCCAGACTGCAGGCCATGGAACAGGGCATCAAGAAGCGCTGTGTCATTGGTGAGTGGGTCGAGGCACAGCTGCCCTGCTGGGCACTGACCATCGTCATCCACCTCTCGCGTGAATACAAAGGGATGCTCTACCAGTGTCACTACCCGCAGATGCAACTTGGACGAATGCCTCCAATCACCACCTGGGTGTGAACGTTTCTTGCTAGGCCAAACTCCATAGTCCAGTACCACTTTACCCTGCTTCCAGCTACCAAGTCGCGTCCATGCAGGGTTCCCTAATGGATCATGCTGCAGATTCCAAATAAAGTGATGGCTTTCAGAGATAATGGTAGATCCATCCTGTACATGAATGTAGCCACTTAGCCCATCAAATGATGTATTGACCATGAACCTGGGGAGCAATTGTACAACAGTTTCAGTGCCTTTTTCATATTAAGTCTTTCCTTTCTTTTACAGTAGTTCATTTTTATAGTTTTCTACCTTTGTCAGAACATTGGAGTCTAATCTGCAATGAGCATGGAGCTCAGAATCCGTGAATTGCCTCTGGCAGTTGAAAAAGAATACCTGGTTCAGAAAACCATTTTGCCTTGCTAGCTCTATGAACATGTCAGCTCCCTTTTAGAGTGTCATACCCTACAGCCCCTGACAGCTTTCTCTCTAATAACTATGATAACGCTTTCCATCTACAAAAACTGTTATTTTCTCCTTTTGGCTTATCCCAGAAAGAGCCAATTTTAAAATCTGCCATGTTGCTTTTTCCTTTATATGTAGATGATAGTGCTTTGTGGATGCATAGAAATACAATCATCAGCAAAATGTCAATCAGATGTTTTTAAGAAAACATCACACCTCCCTTGTTACATGCTTCTATGGCATTAGTGATATAGCCTCACTTTTCTATTAGATTGAAAAGGAGCCTTATGTTGTTCCGCTTTCGGCTGCTCCTGTTAGGGGTCACCACATCGGATCATTGGTCTATATATTTGAGTTGACCCAGTTTTATGCCAGATGCCCTTCCTGACACAGTCCTCCTCAATTTTTTATGTGGGCTTGGGACCCGCACTAAGAGTGCACTGTTGCACACAACCCCACTGTCTGGGGTCGCATCCCGAGCCGGGAATCGAACCCGGGCCACAGCAGTGAGAGCACTGTGGCCTAACCACTAGTCCTCTAGGGACCCAAAAAGGAGGCTTATGTAATGACATCAACTGTTTTGGGGAAAAAACATTCTGAAATTATGTGAAGATAGGAAACTAAATAAATATGAAAATGGCAATATGACATATGTGCTTGAAAATCTACTTCTGAAGCAAGGCTAGAGCAAAATACGGGTAGGGGGACGAATTTCATCATGATTTTCCATAAAGTCTTCTTGACGGGGACTTCAATTGAGAATAGACTGTTCACATTAAAGTAGGCTTTAAGATGAGAAAATATAGTCATAGACATTAAATGATGCATGAGATGATTCTTGATATTTAGGAGAATGCATGCATAAAATGCTACCTGGACAGATATTTTCCTGAGGTGAGATTTTTATCTTCAATCACCATGCAGTTTGTGATGCCAGGGATAAGAGCCAGCTCTGGAGACACAGTGGCAGCTGATCCAACGGCTCTGGCAATAAACTCCAAAGAGTCCTGGATGTAGTGATCCAGAGCAGGCTGCCTCATTCGCCCATGCGCCATAAGGCCCATTGGAAGCCCCTCGGTCCTTAACACCTCCACGTTCTGTGAGTCCCCTATAATCCAGTGGTAGTGTGGCAGCACCAAACTAAGCTTTGCTATGGTTATAAAGATCCTCTTTATGTCCCGAATATCACATCCAAAAGTCACAATGGTGGACGTTATGTCCTTGATGGAGGTCAGGTGGTTCTGCAGGGATGTCTGAAAGTCACTTTTGCTGCTGATGTTGGTGGAAATGTTGACTATGGAACCCAGGTGAAATTTTGAGTTGTTGCGAAGCAGAAAGATGAACTGGGAAATATTCAGCTCCTGGCACATCAGCAGGCTCACATCGTACCAAAATAATTACCTTTCCTCTCTCATCTAATTCAGACGGACTCCTCAGACCCCTAAGACGTACCGGTAGACCTTTACCTCTGAGTTCTGTCGGGTGAGAACGAAGAGGAAAACAGTTAATGGAGCTACAAAAAGACAGACATACGGTAGCTTGTGTCTTTCACTGCAGTGAAACACAACAGCAGGACAGTAAGCTTGCTCCCATTCAGTGAAAATCAGTTTTTCTGCTAGACACACATTTTTTGTATCATATTATCATAGCCAATCAGCACTGGCGTCTGGTATACCAAATCGTTCAGTGATGATCATAAACCACTTAATGCTTTATTGTTGAATAGTCATCGGCTGCCTGGAAACACTTTTTATAGAAAACAGTTTTATATCCCTCATTTTTACAGTGTCTTTATTATCATTGAAAAGGCATAATTACATTTTATTATGTATAGGTCAATGCTTTATCTACTCAAAGAGAATATAAGCAATTACCTCGAACTTCTTGCCATATTCCACTGCCGAAGGTACTAATACATTTCAACAGACCAATTGTATACGTCTTTGAATGGTGTATTTTTTTTATTTAAATATGAAGGTCATTATGAATGGTGTTAAGGTCTAAAGGCCTGAGGGTTGTTCTGAACACAGTGGTTAAGGCTTTGAGGTCATGAACAGAAGGTTGTGAATTGAAGTTCCACTGCCAGAGAACAACTGCTGCCCTGAACTTGAAGTGTCTTTGGGGAAAAATTGCCTGCCAAATGAATAAATGTATGCAGAGTGTGGTAATATTTAACTAAGCTTCCAAAACACTTAATGCCTCTATGGAGAATTTAGTCATTTCCAGCCATGATTACCAGGTCTCAGCAAAATTTGCAGCCCAGCTACATCTCAAAAACTGCCCAAAAGAACATGAAAAGAGCCCCAAAACAAGGTTACTGTATACTGTTTAGCACTATCTGTAACATGCCTTTAAAAAAAGTAGTACAATGGCCTAGTATAGCCATTATCCACTCCATAACCTCCTTTTCCCTCTCCTGAACTTTGCCATTTATCTTACAACAGAAATGATTCTGTACATTGTAGATACACTTTGTACTTACACTTAGATAACAAAGAGCAAACAAATTACATTAAGATTAACTGGAATATTTGGAATTTTCATTATATCCACAAATGTCACTCTATATTAACCTACTACTGGAGGCTTAATCAATATAATACTATTGAATAACCTTGTGCCACCTCATTAAATCCCTCATCGAGGCATCTTGATGAAATGCTTAGCAGACCAATTTAACACATTAATCATAACTAGATGAAAAGGAAATTTGGAGGATTTCAAGGATTTCTTTCCAAACAAAAGAATATTTACTACTTGTTTTGTTTGGAAATAAATCTGTGAAAATGTCTTTTTCACAAGTTATTATTTATTATTTACAAGTTATTATGATATGTACCCACTGATCCAGCTTTCTAGTGAGCTGTAATTACTACCTACAGTTTACTCAGAATTTTTGAATAGCTACATGATTCTGAGCTAGATTTTATCTGTGGGTGTCCCTTTCGTTTAAATGATTTATTGCATAAACATTTTGCTGTGAATATTTAACATTTAGTGTACACCAAGGATGGAGAAGGAAACTGTTTGGCATGTAGTCCAGCTTTGATCATGATTTTAGAGTGATGTTTGTGTTTGATGTGTACAAATTGTTCAGAGCAGCTTAGGGACTCAATTTGAGTAAGTAAGGAATAAAACAGGACAGGCTGTTCTGTTGTAGGAAAATAATCCACGATGGGGTGGTGTGATATCCATTTTGGGGCTGCTACAACCCAGGTAATGGATTAAATTAGTTACATTCAAGGGTAAACAATGGCTGTGAGGCAAGTTAGTTCCTGTTCCTTATAAAATAAAAAGAATTATAAAATGAATTGATCATCATATGACCAATCAGATTCAAGAATTCAACTATGCTGTCGTATACAATATTTAATCACTGAGGTTTTCTTTGCTGAGCTGCTTAGCTCTAAACATTATTTGTATTCTTCATCAGTTTGAAATCACTTAAAAGTCAACAAAGGTGTCTGACAAATAAATAAAAGAAAATGCAAATCAGAGTGAGTTGTTTTATTGCCATAAAAAAAGAAAAGAGTAAGGTTTTAAGGCTTAAGAACTATAGCTTTTGAATAACGGCTGTTTGCGCAGTTGTTATTATTGTAGTAGAAATATTTTGTACTATATACTATAAGTTTATAGAGATTATGTAGAAACATTTTCCCTAATATTTAGATGAATATACAGTCCCCACTGAAAGTATTGGAATGGCAAGTCCAATTCAAGCGTTTTTGCTATACACTGAAGATGTTTGTTTAAGATCAAAAGATGAATATGAGAATATAGATCAGAATTCGAGCTTTCATTTCCTGATATTTATACACTCCTGAACAAAATCTTAAGACCGGGGGAAACATTCCAAGTATTCTCATTTCATGCTGGTGGATCATAACCAGGTTGTGAGAACTGCTTCAAAATGTCAAAGAAGAAAAAGGAGCAAGAGACAAAAAAACAGAGATTGGCAATTTATTAAAAACTG
>CM074961.1:15054601-15068960 GCA_037577455.1 Pangasius macronema
TGGTTACAATCCAGCAGTGTGAAGTGTGAATACTTGTAATATTTTCCCTGGTCTTAAGATTTTGTTCAGGAGTGTATCTAGATGTGTTAAACAACTTGGATATGGCACCTTTTGTTCTGTACTCATCCAATTTTCAAGTGATCAAAAATGTTACTGACAGGTGTTTCTTGTTGCCCAGCTGTGCCCTGTTAGCTTGATTGTTTACATAAAAAGCTCTGAATGTCTACTCTTGAATGGAGCCCTGGGGTTTCCTGAGAAGACTGCATTTATTGTTAAAAAGGGTAAGCCATCATGAAGACCAGAGAGCTGTCTATGGGAGAAAAGCAAGCCATTTTGAAGCTGAGGAAAGAGGGAAAATCAATCAGAGCAATTGCACAAGCATTGGGCATAACCAATACAAGTTGGAATGCCCTGAAAAAGAAAGAAACCACTGGTATACTAAAATCCAGACATTGAACAGGTCAGCCAAGGAAAACAACAGCAGTTGTAATATTGTGAGAGCTGTGAAGAAAAACTCAAAAACATCAGTCAGTGACATCACTCACAACCTCCACAGAGCAGGGGTGGAGATATCACAATCCACCATTTGAAGAAGACTTAGTGAGCAGAAATATGGAGGCCATTCCACAAGATGCAAAGCACTCATCAGCAGTAAGAATTGGAAGGCCAGATTGGAATTTGCAAAGAAGAGATGGGCCACAAAAGTTCTGGATCCAAGATTAACCACTACCAAAATGATGGAAAGGTTAAAGTGTGGAAAAAGAAAGGACCTGCTCATGATCCAAAACATTGGTCAAGCATGGTGGAGGTAGTGGCATGGCTTGGGCTTGCAGGGCTGCTTCTGGAATGGGCTCACAATTCTTTATTGATGATGTAACTCATGATGGTAACAGCAGAACATGGGACATGCAAGAACATTGAGGTGTTGTTTACTTTCATTTACTTCAAGGCTATCTGTTCCAATACTTTTGCTCACCTAAAATTTGGGTGTCCTCCACAGGCTCCATGTTCTATGTTGTTTGACAAATTACACGTGACATGAGAAATGTGTAGGATTAAATGATTTAGTTAGGAAAACTTCTAGAATATGACTTCTTTTGTAACATATTTCAAGGATCATACAGCACCTTGCAGAATATATTTTTAATATTTCCTCATCATGGTATACCAGCACACCCATTAATATTACAAAACCTCCTTAGATTTTTATAAATTCACTTAGCCACATATTTGTGCATCATAGGCCGAATGAATAAGCATCTGGAGTAGGAAGATCTAAAGGGAACAAAACCGGTCTTGACTCCTAGACACCCAACACTTGTCTTTATCTTCCTTCTGCCTATGTTGAAAAAAGGGACCATCACTGTTTCTACCAGACAAAGCCAAAGGTCAATAACAAGATTCGCTCAACCTTGGCAGAGATTAATTGGAGTTTGATGTTGATGGATGCACACTGGGACACTGTATTGAATTTGGGGCTTGTTTTCACCTGAGCACGTGTAAACAAGGAGCTGTCTGACCAGAAGATGGTGCTAAGTTCATGTGGACTGACAGCCCCAAACAATGCATTCAGACAATTCCCACCATCACAGAGAATTAACACCTGACATTTTTGTCACCTTCAACTTACATACAGTAAATTATATAGTTTTACAATTATAGATATAATCATCTACATTCATAATAAATCAAGTCCTACATCTGTCATATATGTATACTATTTACATGCTCATATACCAGGACTGTACAATGTATTATCTGCAAATAGATATCGCAATATTGGCCTTTTCAATACTGCTGTCAAAAAGGCTTACAGTATGAAATAAGCACTAAGCTTATAATTTCTTTTTGTTTTCCCCTGTAAGCATTAAGTTCTCTTGCAGGTATTTTGATAAATCGTGCACTGGCATGATCCCAAAGCCAGTCTTTAACTGTAAAACAGTTTGTTTTAATCAGAGGTATGGCCAAAAGGGTGGCACAGAGTGGCAGTGACACCCTCGAAATAAGCCTTGCCACCCCATCTCTCATCTCTTAGAGACATAGGCTATTACACCTATGCAATTTACACAGATTTAATGAATTGTATCTAGCTCATGTTGATTTGAGCTGGTTTTAGACTGTTCATCATTCTTTTAAGATTTAAAATGACTTGACACACTGTACAAGATGATCCCAATAAATTCTTGTCTTCTATTGAATTCTATACCAGATTGTGCAATAACGTTCTCTGTCAAATTCTACAATGATGACTCTGAGATTAAAGCAAATGAGTCAGAGCAGAAAATTTACATCACCAATCACAAGCAGAAACATTTTTCAAAGTGAGCTAGAGGTAAAAGGATTTTTTTCTGCCAATTAGCACATTTCGTTTACGTTTCACCATCGCCAATACTGTGTTTGTAGCCATCCCTGAGTTTAGCGTCATGCCGTCCCTGAGTTTAGCGTCATCCTATACCCTCATCCTATTGGTGGCTTTTAGACAAGCGGTCACACTGAGATTTTCCTAAAAACATCTGACACTGCCAGCAACTTTGTTGCTTTGGTGGTAATGGCACTACATTGGCTGGCAGTAAATACCTCACATCAGGTGTTCTAAGACCACCAACCAAAGAACAATTTTCTTCTGTGACACCAAAATCGAGCCAAAAATTCTCAAGGTGTAAGCCAGCTTTAGAAAACCATTGCAGTGCTGTAGGTGATTTGACCAAATTCATTCAGTATTAATAATTCTAAATCAACTAAGGCCATTTATTGTGCACCAAGGAGCAAATAACTTTGGCATATATACTACTTAATTAGGTGGTGTCACCCCTTAGGGTGCTTTTACCTACCCCCTTTTGCCACTCAGTGTCTACAAATCTGGATGTGTCACTATTTTAATATTTTGCAACATATTTCATGACCCAAGGAGTAGAAATATTATCACAGCGTGCTATTCTGACCCTGTATTACAGGTTCCCAGCCCTGGTCCTGGAGTCCCTGGAGTACCCTCTGCACATTTTAGTGTTTTCCTTCCCTGACACCAGAGGCGAAGCTACAGGGCAGGCAAAGCAGACAATTAGGGCTAAGAGGGCCCCCGAGGGCTGATCATTTAAATAATCAGAAATGTTCATCTTAAAATAATGGAGCATTTGCTTTAGCTAAGGCCCGTAAGCAGCGTTTTTAAGGTGATAACGTACTGTAAATAGTTGAAGATGAACATTTTGTTCCCTCACTGAGGTTTTATTTCTTATTGGTAAAACACACCATGAAGCTGTAAAAAGTAAACACAACTTATGTTCTGTTCGATGTGTTTTTACTATTTTTAAATGTACATTGTATAATTATATCTCTGGGTAACATGAAGACAAAATAACAACAAAAAACTGTCAGAAGGGTCACAGGCAATTAAATGCATGGGGCCCTTCTGTCAGTTTTTTGTTATTGTTATACATAATCTAGGCTCGCCTCTGCCTGACACACACTTCCACTCAGAGAGGGCTGGTAATTAGCTGAGTAGTTGAATATACAGGACATGGAGTGCTCCAGGACTACAGGGACTAGTGAATATCACCAGTCAAATCGTGATAACATCCTACAAGCTGAGTATAATAACATTCATCCTTGTCCAAAGGAGGTAAGAGGGCATTAGGTGAGGAAGGAAGAGAAACTCGTACCCGACTCTGGCGCCTGAACTCGTGCTGAACGACGCTGATGACCGGAATGTGCAGCGAGGAGGACACGAACTCCAGCTTGATGAACTCGTCTCTGTTCTCAGGAAACGCCATGATGGCTGAAACGCCCTGAACCACGACCGTGTGACACACACTCTGCAGGAACGACATGGGGTCGGAACACACAGGTGGAGGTGAAGAGGAGAAGGAGAGAGCCGGCAACTCTCCGAGTCCTATTTCCACAGCCATGACTATCTCCAGCGACAGGTTGTAGGGTAACAGGTTCGGCAATCGGTTTAGCGTCTCCGCGGCCAGGAGCATGGAGTCTCTGGGTAGAAACGCACTCTCTACGTGTTTTTGCACGTTTTTCGCTCCTTTTTGTTGTTTCGTAGTAGATCCTTTAGTCCTAACAGCCCTCGCGCCTTGTTCACTTACACTTTTCCTGACTAACTCGAGCTGTTCCCAGGCCGTTTCTCTGTCCGCGTCCCAATCCCACTCGAGTCCTTTCCTCCTGAGGGAGCTGTGTGTCACAGCGCGGGGCTGAAGATGCACGGCTCCGACTCGCACCGTGTGCCCGATCCGCTTCAGGATCTGACATGGCTGCGGGTGCGCGAGGAGGCACGCGGGCGTCAAAACGAGCACCAAAGCGCCCGGCGCGAGCAACAGAAGCAGCACCGACCTGCCCAGCGCTTCCCAAATCCCCGGAGCCGGCATCCCTCAACGCAGCCTGCTGCTCTCGACGCGCTCGGGAAAAAGACGGCGTCCGCGTCCGCGCTCCCGTCTCCTGCTCCGCGTCCAGCGCCGGTTGGCTTGCGCTTCCGGTAATGTCCAGCACGCGGTGAAGTTTGGCTCCGCGCGATCGGCGGGATCTCGAGTGACCGCGAGCGGCGCGCGCGCGGGACGCGTTTCCAAACAGCCGTTTTTCATCTCCAGAAGAATTTGAGAATAAAGTATTTATTATGATTAGGATTATGATTGCTTATATTTCAATTTTCAGTTGAAATAATCTTCCCATCCTCTGTATGCATTTTCATGATATTTGCATGTTAACCAAAAAAAAAGGATCCAGTCTTTTTTTTACGCGCTTTTACGCACGGGAAACCGCGAGAGAATATTAAAAGCGGATTAAAGAATAATCCAAAATCTTCCCAAATATCCCTAAAGGCAGGAGGCGGTCGACGCCCCCGCGGAGCTCCAGCGGCGCAGGGTTTGGCACGACTCACTGACGCTCAGGCGGCGCGCGAACTCATCAATCACGCTCCGTTTTCCGTAGTGAGGTGCGCGTGAAGCTGCGCTGTCCATCACTAATGCAGCAAAACATCATTACACTGGCGTGACAGACACTAGCCATGACCGCATCCAAATTATTCAATTCAGTTTAATGGACAAATGATCATGTCGCAAATATATCCGACACAGTCAGATTTCCCCCTCAGCTCTGTTGGAAAAATCAACACACTGTCACGTCCTTGTTTACTGAGGGAAGCTTTGCTCACTGGATCGAAGGGTTAATCAAAAGGACAGGTTTCTGATTCTCCATGCTGATTCTCCTGTATCCTTTATGAAAACCAAAACACATGGAAATGTTTTAATTAGGTTACTTTATAACCTTGCCCAGGCTGTCTAGGAGCCATTTTAACAAACACAAAAAAAATCAGTCTGACCAAAGAGGTCTAATACCTAGATACATGTGATTTCCTCATACAATGAATATCACTCTGGGATCAAGTCGTTGGACTTAGTGAACCTGACCTAAACCTAAACAACTGAGTTTTGTAATCAGATACTGACTAAAAATGTCCATGATGCTCCTGCACCATCACATCATCATCAAAACAGAGAAGAGCATTTACGCACCCTGTACAAATAAAGATGGACAAAAAAAATTAAGTCAGTAAGAACAGTCAACAGAACATAACTCATCGAATTAATCTCAGTGAATTAGTACTGCTTTATTTAGGTTACTTTATAACCTAGGCTATCTGCCTCATCCTGGGGAAATGAGTCTAACTAAAGATGCCTAAAACTTACTAGCTAAATATGATTTCCTCACGCAGTGAATATCACACTTTGATCAAGTCATTGGACAGCCTTTGGGTAGGGAAACTGATCTAAGTCATAGAGAAATGGCCATCAATCAATTCAGTTTATAATCAGATATCAGTTGTCAAAATGTCTGTGATGCTCCTGCACCATCACGTCATCATCAAAACAGAGAAGAGAGCTTACACACTGTACAGATTACAGCAGACAAAGGTTTAAAATGTTTAAATAACCTGAGACATTAATAACAGGAAATGTACTCACTGTCTGACCTAACTAGTGATTATTTCCCCACTGGTGTTACTGTGAACAGAGGTCAGTCGAGTGACGAGACGATGATGAGGCTTGTGTTTAAATGCTGCGGGCAACTTTTACCTCAGGCGATGAGGCAGAAACAGACTTTGATTATGTTGATAATCAAAGTGAGAACTCGCTTCTTATAAAAACATATAATACTTTATAATTTGGCAGTTACTTTGTTTTTACATAAATAGATTAGGTTATAAATGTGGAGGTGGGCGCAGGGGGATATTTCAGTGGAATTGGAATGAAAATTTTAAATGCAAATTTCTCCTTTTACACTGTTGGCTGATTTGAAAAAATGCTGGAAATGAATTTCTGCTTGAGATATGTGTACCAGAGATGCCAATTTCCATTCAGGAAAAAGCCTGCCATTTTCTGAACTATATGGGAGATATCAGAAACCATGTAAAGGGTTTTCCCAGACCGCCACACTTACAGGTATACTGTGACACCACGAGCAAAACCGATCTTCTCTACATAGGATTTATCTGACAATCGCATTATTTATTCAATTACATATAACAGGACATGTGTACCCTTTCAGCTGCATACCAGAATAGGCTTAGTCGTCTGATTTTTAATGTGCATACACTGTGAAATGGGTTCATGGAGCATTTTAAGGCAGTAGATGGAACATTTTATTAGGCAGTGTGGAGAACAGCAATGGGGCCGGTCTTAATCAATGGAAAGCTGCAGTTTCCATTACTGACCTCTTGGCTTTTAGTGACAGCCCATTGCAATTAATCTCATGCTCACATTTCGCAGTGGTCACCTAGGAATGCGTGTTAATGTGTTCATGTTTGATCACATCTGAACTGAATATCTTGACAAGCAATGTGTATGTTTTCACGCAGGAGATGAGTCTGCACCAGTAGAGTGCTATTAAAGTGCATTAATATAAGAGGGACGATTAAAACTGTATACTGCTGTGTTAAAAATGTACTCTTACTATCCCAATATTTTACAAACGACTTCAAATCCCAGACTTGCCAGAGAGCCATTATTGGTCTATTAACCCTCAGAGTCTTAGCTACATAGCTGGATTGCATCCCGCCTAAATTACCTTGAATAAAACTGTCCGTGAAATAAATAAATGTAAAATTGTGCATTTCAGTCCACATAGTCCAAATATACACTTTAATGAAGCAGCAGAAATTGAAATGTAGAAACGCTTTTCAGAGCTACTGAAGTTGCAGCATCAGAGGGTTGTTTGGGTCCATAACAATGTCACCTTTTTCAGGTCACTAATCAGAAGGCAAAGCACACATATAAAAGTTACCTTTGCGTTCAGAGAGACTTGAGTATTTGTTTTTTGGTCTAAATGGATGTTGTTTTTCTTTCCCAGTGTCACTTATTTTTTGAGTTCAAAAGAAAAGTGGTGTGAACAGTTTGTCAAGGCAATCCCTTTCTTCAAGAACTGTCCACTGCTCAAATCCAGCACAATGCACAGTGGAGGGTGTACAGCAGTTTGATGTTTTTGAGCTCACTGCCTGTGCTTGAAAGATTTTTATTCTGAGACTATTTTAGGATTTGAAGTCACATTCTGAAATTTATTCCCCAGACTTTTTCAGTCCAGCATCTTAGATTATACCGTACGTCTGCTGAATTTTGAGTTCTGATTGGTCAGAAGGTGTTGATTTAATTGTCTATAACAACAGCTCTGACAAAATTACTGGCTATAATTCAAACCGTGTAAATGTTAAAGCACTGGTTCGAATATGTTCTCGTTTTTATAGTAACAACAAATGCACTGGGACTTGTATGGTGGACTTTCCTTATGATGTAAGACTAATAATAAACAGATTAAAAATGTGTTGTAGGTATGTTGACATATGATATAATCTAAGATACTGGATGGGAAAAGTCTGGGGAATAAATTTCAAATTATATTATTACGTGACTTTAAATCCTAAAATAGTCTCCGAATAAAAATCTTTCAAAAACATCAAACTGCTGTACAAAGAGGAACGTCTATTTGCTGACATTCATGTTTTCTGTAAGAAAAATGCTTTTTTTTTTTAACATTTATGGAAGGACGCTCCAGTTTCAGTGCTCTGTAACAGTGGGTAACTTTTCCTCAGTAGGACAGGCTTCAGGACAGACGAGTTTGTGCTTTGTGGTTTCTCAGGAACGTGACTTTTTTGGCTTATTAACTTCAAGAAAGAGAAAAAAGAGAGGCTGGTGAGGGAATAACTGTTTATAGCTGTTATAATGTAAGAGACAACAGAATATATCTTGTCTCATGGATGTTCCACTACATTAAAGGTAACTATAAACAGTTAAAAATGATTATATGTTGGTCATTAATAAATTAAAATTGTGATTGTTTGCAAATTGTTGCAGTAAAATCGGAATAAATCACTCCGGGATGTGCAGTTATAGGGAAATAACCAACACAACACACCATGATATCATTGTTATTTTGCTATAACATATTGAATAGAATAGAAGACAAGCCATTCAATATGGTAAGGTAATGTTAGTCACTGTTTAGGAAGAAACAAATAATCACCATTTCAGAATAATCAGGTCCAAGTTTGAAAGATGGCCGATTAAAACACCTGAAGATATGAACTGCACACATCAGGTCATTTGATCATTTATGAGGTCTTCTTCAAGGGCAACTGGATTACACAACTTTCTTCATTTTTACACACATCAGATTTGAATAATTCTCCCCGTGAGGCTGCTTTCTGACTGAAACCATTTTATTTAATAATTTTCTCTTATTTAAAGCTCGACATCTTGCCTCTGACATGAGAACCTAAGTACTCATATCTTTCCTCTGGTCTCAAACCGGCAAACATCAATTTGTAAAGAAGCACAACAGATGTGTGCTCCCTGTACATGTATAATTTCATTTGGAATCTTACCAAACTGCATTTATGAAAAGTTTCGTTTGAAAGGACCCAGTCCCGAACTCGATTAAATCCCCTATATCTCTGTAATTGTAGTGATATGACATTATATCTGTGGCTGAATTCTGGAAAACAGCCAAAACTGTTTTTTTATTACTTTAAGAAAACTCATTTTTAGTTGGGCTACTTTATAACCTGGCCTTGGTTTCTGCCTGAAAAGTTATGTAAGGAGACATTTTAACAAATGAAGTGGTAAATGCAGTCAGTCTGCTTAAAGATGTCTAAAGTGTGAATGTCGCGATTTGATCAGCTCAATCCAATGTCAAAATGTCTGCGATGCTCTTGCTACATCACATCATCATCAAAACAGTGAAGAGCGCTTACTCACGCTGTACAGATGAGAGCAGACAAAGTTTAAAATGTTTAAATAACCTCATAAGACATTAGTAACAAGACATTTACTCACTGAGCAGCAATTATTTCCCCGCTGACTTTATTGTGAACAGCGATCATCTGAATAACGAGACAGCGAGGAGGCTGGTGTTTAAATCGTGTGAGTGCCTTTTACCTAACATGATGAGAAAGAGACTGAAGTGGATGATGCTGATAATTAAAGTGAGAAGTTTATGATAAGAAATAAAGTTATTATTCTTTACAGTTTGGCAGTAACATTGTTTTTACATTTACGGCATTTGGCAGACGCCCTTATCCAGAGCGACTTACATTTGTATCTTATTTTATACAACTGAGCAGTTGAGGGTTAAGGGCCTTGCTCAAGGGCGCAGCAGTGGCAGCTTGGCGGTGCTGGGGATCAAACTCGCGACCTTCCAATCAGTAGCCCAACGTCCTAACCACTGAGCTACATAAGTAGATTAGGCTATAAATGTAGAGATCAGGACTTTCAGAGCAGGTGTTTCAGTGGAGTCAAAATATTTAAATGTAATGGTCTCGTTTTTTTTTCTCTTTTGGGGTTAACCAGATTTTTAAAATGATATGCTTGAGATATGTTCAAATACAGCATCAATTTCAGTTCAGGAAAACAGCTTTCAAAACTAGTAGAAAATGTTAAAATTTGACTATGTGAAGGGTTTCCCTAGGCCACCACCTATATGGGTATAAGTCATAAAACCATATTGTTAAAGGGGGGTCTTAGACTAGATCTGAACTTCCATTTGATCATGTAATTTACTGTCAAGGTCACATAATTCAAAACATAATTCTTAAAGACCCAGTCAGTATATACAAGCTTACTTTTAACCTGTGATATGTATGTTACAGAGACATTATCCCTTTATGGTTTAAGCTGTGCTAGATAGGTATAGAGTTGAGTTAAAATGTGCATCTAAAGATAAGTAATCGTTGCTGCATATCGCATACGTATCTTCATTCCTCTTAGGCCCGACATGTCTATTTTGTTTTGTCTGTAAGTCCCTAGAGTGGAAAGCAAGGCTGTCTTTTTCTTTGACAGCATTTTGTGTCATTTTAAAAACTGTAACAAGACCTCTCGAGTCTTAGGAGAGATAACTGCACTCTGTGTAACCAAAATCCTCCAAACAACACAAGTGTGTCATATGCATCACACAGAACGGACACATCTGTCAATTTGTACAGAATAATCATTCATATACATAAACCAGAGTGTTCTACTGCAGCCTCTGTGTCTTTGAAGATAGATAGATAGATAGATAGATAGATAGATAGATAGATAGATAGATAGATAGATAGATAGATAGTGTAAAGAGCTCAGAAGAAGCAAATCTTGGTAGATTTGCATGTTCTGAATGCACTATTCAAGCACTTTAGTGCTCAAAACAAAACACTGACATGTAGTACATTGTCAATATGACACAACACAAGATGTGCTATGAGTTCTACATGCTGTCTTTTTGAATACATTGTCCTTTTAAGTTATTTTACATTTATTCATTTTGCAGACATTATAATCCAAGCACCATAAGCACAATACAAGTAAGGTGGAATAAAGTAGCAGTTGAATTATAAAGTCCATACGCAAGGGCTATCATATGGGCTATAAGGGCTAATAATGGCTATCTGGTGGTCCAGGAACCTCATAAATACTTCTAGTTTCTAGCACAGAACCTTAACTGAGCTACCATTGGATGCTTTCAGTAGTAGAGAAAATCATGTAGGGGTGGCATGGCAGTACAGTGGGTAGAGTCGTCTCACACCTCCAGGATCCCCAGTTTGATCCTGAGCTTGGGTTACTGTCTGTGTGTAGTTTTGCATGTTCTCCCTGTGACTGTGTGGGTTTGCTCCAGGTTCTCTGGTTTCCTCCTAGTAGGTGTGATGGACTGGTGTCCCATTCATGGTGTGTCCCCACCTCACTCCCAGTGTTCACTCCCTGTGTTCACTCCCAGGCTCTGGATCCACCATGACCCTGAAGAACATCATGATCCCTAGATTCTGTTCAGTTCTGATATAGATTTAGAGTTAGTCCCCTATTGAGAGAGCCAGAGGGAAGGAAAAAAAACAGATGAAATGAAGAAGAAATATTGAGAGGAACCAGACTCAAAAGGGAACCTATCCTCTTCTGGGTGCCACCGGATAGTGCAGTTCAGTGAAATCTTTAGGCTGTTCAAGTGAGACCATACACTGCAATCTTTAGGGTATCCTTATGGTACACTCCACAGCTATCTTTCAGCTATACATGGGGGCCATTCTCAACAGCAACAAGTGATTCAGGTGAAGGAAGCTCCAAGCAGAAGTAGAGCATCAGGATAGGCCAGGTCGGTACAGAGGGCAAAAGGGGGCAGGGTCATAGCTTGACAGAGAGAGAGAGAGAGAGAGAGAGAGAGAGAGAGAGAGACATCTGTCATATATACAAAACATATGGTTATGCTTTCTATAATGTACAACATTGCATCTAACATACCCAGTATAATGTACCTATAGAAATTCGTTAGATGGATGCATTAAGATTCCCACCCACTGAGGTTCAGCTCTTTAAAGCAGTCCAACTCTGTCAACTTAATTAGAATAAGATACCATTCCCTGTATGGTGAATGTACATTTTCCTATAGCTCCTAGTCCCCTATAATTGCTTTTTGTTCCCTACACCATACTTTCCAATTGATTTTTTTTTTTGAGGCAGCCAGGGACACATCAATAGACATTCCAAATCATAGTAAGGAGTAGAAATGCCCATCAAGTGTAATCTTTCCCCCGGCACATCTCCCTGTGTCTCAGCTGACATTCTGGACCGGGGCACATAAGCAAAGGAAAGTAGGATAGATACATAGCATTAATGGAGAAAAGACATCTTCATAAACACCCCTATGTATTCACACAAACATATTTTAATGGATCTGGCCGATGAATTTGAAGGCCATCAAATATTAAAGGACAAAAAAATGTAGAAGGCAATAAGCTTACTGTAGGAGAACCTAAAGGACAAACATTAAAACATATTTCATGTTAATCCCTGAAACTCATGAACTCATTTATGAATGGCACCTGTTTGAACATACAAACAGCTTGATAATTACTTGCTGGATGGATCAAACAGACACCACTGCATGAGACACTGTTATGAGGACTTCCAGCACTAGACTTGGACATCTGGGTCAGACATCTGCTACTGCACTAAAAATGACCAAGCTTATGGTTTATCATAGTTTATATATTGTCAGATATTTTCATTCCTTCTGTATATAGAACTGAGCAGGTGAGGGTTAAGGGACCCTGCTACTCAAGGGTGATCACAAGGGTGACCCTATCCCAGGAACACTTAGTGCTAGAAAGGAATATACCCTGGATGAGATGCCAATCCATCACAAGGCACCATGCACGTTACACACTCACACCTAGGAACAGATTAAAATACCCAATCCACCTGGTGGCATGTTTTTGGTATGTGGGAGGAAACTAGGCAACCTGGAGGAAACCCATGTGGACACCGGAAAGACATGCAAACCTTCACAATACTAGATAACCAGGATCACAATTTAACAAGGTCCATATTGTAGAAATGTGTCATAGTTAACCACAATGCAGACTGAAATACATCAAGTTCCAATTTGTATTCTCTGATATATTAATCCTTCCCTTCTTACATAAACTGGTCTGACTTAAGTTAGACCGTTTCATTATATTGAGTAAATAGCTTGGTTTATAAGACAGCCTAATTGCAGCCTCATAGCTCCATGTTCCGTTCCCAATTTCGAGACAGAGCTCAGGCTACTGTCTGTGTGAAGTCCTCAGCATTCATTGGTTTCAAGAGGAGATCTTAACTGGTGAAAATGGCAATGATATTTCCATGTGTATTGTAAGAGGGGGACCCAAAAAAAAAAATCCCAGAATTAAAAAAAAGTGTTATAAAACTTACAGCATTTGTCCTTTAATCCTCTTCAAAGTACTCTCCTTGTGATGCGATACACTTGTCCCAGTGTTTCTACCATTTCTGGAAACATTTCCTGTAGGCATCTTTTGTCATCATGTCCTGTGTTTTTTTCTGGATCTTTCCATGGTGTCACATCTTTTCCCCTTCAGTCTCATTTTTAATTATGGGGAAAAAAAGAAGTTGCAAGGAGTGAGATCTGGCGAATATGGTGGATTTGAAGTGAAAACCACATTGTTTCTGGTTAAAAACTCTTTGGTTGACAACGCAAGATCCAGTTCTGGGTGCACCAGTTCTGCGGATATTTTTTCCTGATGCTTTCCTGTAGATGCCTAAGCACTTCAATGAAAAATTGATTAGGTGTGCATGCTAAGTGCACATACCACATTTCAATTCCAGGAATTTTTTTTGGGTCCCCATTGTATATAAGCTACTGAAGGAATTTCAGGAATTGTTTCAGATTATCATTACAGATAAGTAGAGTCAGTGGTCTTCTGTTTCAGTCTGCTCAGTGTGAGTTGGTGATTTTCGCTACTGAAACAATAATGTCAACCTCTGTATTTCAAATATCACTCCAAAATAGATTTTAACACGCTGACATATTCTTGTGCTGTTTGCCAGCTGTAGGGTAATAGCCCTAGATTAAAATGCCAGTAGGCCTGCATCCAGGTTGATTGAATTATATTGTGTGAATTCTGTAAGTGCAGCAACCTCTGACATTTAGTTTAGACATTTGTACTTTATATTCCTCAAATTCTCTGTATTTCTGTCTGTCAACCCCATCTATTAGAGGCAGGCAAATATTGATCTCGTACATATCTTACTAATGGTATTCATTATCAGTTCAAAATCATAAACGTAGACACATGGAAACACATTGAAAACCACAGGGGAAAAAATCCCAAGAGCTAGAAATGGCAGCACTATCAGCATGGTGTTTGAATTCTGACCATGACAGTTCATCAACCTCAACTAGAGATGTGCATGAGATTATTGTCAATTGATTATTGTTGTTTTGTTTGTACATGTCTGTGATATTTTCTAACAAATCTAGTTGGCTCTACTTCCCAATGTATAAATAAACTAGTAACAGGATTTAACCCACCACGACCTTGATCAGGCAGTTACCAAGGATGCCATAAATG
>CM074961.1:15071726-15096463 GCA_037577455.1 Pangasius macronema
ATTATTGTCTATACAAAAAAAATGGAGATAAATGAATAGTTTCCATATGGCAACACCATGCAGTAAAGGGTTAAAGGTGTAGTGATTTAAAAAAAAAAAAACATTTTTAACACTAACATTTGGTTCATCTCATAATTAGTCATTTTTAAATAAAATTTAAGTATCAGCTCAGAACAAAACAAAACAAAAAACAAGCTTCACAGAAGCACTTTGTAAGCTAAAATATAATAAGCACCACAATTCTCCAACCAATCAACACAAGAAGGCATCTCTATTATTCTACATGCTTATCATCTGCTATCTGTGTCTAAATGCATGTGTCTCAGCCAAAGAATTTGTGTATATGCTTTTTGGGGCACAATCTTGAATAGAAAAACTGAACTGAAATGCTGTGCTTGCTTGCATTTTGAATTTCAAAACAGCTAGCTTCAGCAAACTTGCACCAAAACTGCTAACTATCTTCAAAAAGAAGTTGCTCTTTGAATTGTTTTTTGGATCCCTTAATGTAACATTATAAAACATACAGCTTGTAATTATTACATAAATATATTTCTTTGTACACTTTTCTATTGTGTAAACATGAACAAGCTGCATTCGCAGATCATGTAATCATTATAGCCTTAACTTTCATGACTGAAGTGTTCAGTATGGGATTTTTTTTTTAAAGCACCGTTCCTTCCTCTGGATCACCTGGGAAGTATTTCTGTAATTTCAGCATCTCTGAACTGTGAATGGTCTTCTGAGGGAAAGCAATCTTCCCTCTTTAAATAGACATATTGCGCAGGCTCCTTATTTCCAGGTCACAGGCTTGGCTTTGTTAGAAACGGAGGATGAAACACTCAGAGTTTCTGGGGTTAGGAGAAGATACTGAGTGCCTTCAGTGTGTGTATAAGCAAATCCATGAAAGCACAGTCAGCTAAGCCAAACATTGCTCACATCCTCAGAGCATTAAGTAATTTATAGAGGGCACACACACACACACACACACACACACACACACACACACACACACACACTTGACTTACTATACTCGTGAGGACTTTTCTTTAACAAAAATAAATAAATGCAGCTCCTTAATGCTTTGCTAGACCTAAACATCATTGTAACCTTGACCTCAGTAACTTAAAGGACATCATTTGGCCCTTTTATTTATTCTTTTTTATTTTTGTTTTGGAAGCTACAGTCATTGTAAAAAAAAAAAAAAAAGAAAGAAAGAAAGCGGTTTTCCATGTGAGAACCAGCCAAATGTCCCCATAAGGTCATGCCCATGAAGCTATAAAAACATGCCCACACATATACACACATCAAGTAAACGGCAGGAAGCTGTAAATGGGTGAATCATTTCATACGACCCATGCAAATTCCTGACAGATTGCTCTCAGGTACCTGCTGAAATATGCCAGCTGTTTCCAGAGTATTAATCAGAGGATGCAAATTGTCGGATTAGCCAGTGGACTGAGTCATTTGATGCAAATCACTTGTGCGTAAGCTTCACAGATGGACGTCTCTGATAACAACCTGCACAGACTTGCTGGAACAACCAAGTGGAACAATTTCAGCGTTTACATCTTAAAACTTATAAAGGAGTGTTTATAAAAATGAGCCGTGGACATCAAACAAATTCTGGATAAAATTCCCTGTACTGCTGATGACAGCTGTGGGTCACAGCTGTCCCGTGGCACAATTTCTGATGACTAAGCCTTTTTCTTTGAGTCATAATATCTCTGGCAGAAAAAAAGCAGTCTTTATATTTGCACTGGACATGTGTGTTGAATGAAAAGTATGTTAGAGCAAGAATTTATAACCCCTCTCTGAATTCATGTGGTGCTCATAGCTACTTTTAAGACAGGGCTTTCTATTTGTACTTGTACCTGCTACATTTATCTTTCCTCTGCTGGTAAAAAGACATAGCACTTTATTATCCATCTTAGACAAATCCCTCTGTCTTTTCCTTACATAAGGAAATTTTAAGACGATTCCACAAAATCACAAACTCAATTTGCCTTTTTAATAAAATTCCACAAAAAATATTACCCTAGAGATTGTCTACTGCATTACACATAAAATATCATATCTACTTCAGTATACTGTATGTGTGCACGCTTTACACCAATCAAAAAGAAGCGCTGCAGTTTTACAAGGTTATACTAATATTATAGATTAGCAATTGATGATGTTTGCAAAAATGTAATTTTGGTGAAACAAAATCAGCATATGAAAAAAAAATCAGTTTTGGATTTCACTAATACGCTCGAGATTGTCTCACTCCAATGGTGGTTAAAGCTGTCACAGCATTGCCATGCAAGAGCTTTTGTCTTAATCAGGGGATAAAACAGAATGCAGATATAGCTTAATAATATCTTTTGGTCAGTCATATGCTATGACTGACTAATACGTACTACTGCTGCTGAAGTAGTACATCAAAACACCTAATAGTTGTATGAGTGCCATCATATTATCCAAACAAGGTTACTGTTAAATGTCTTTAATACAATACTACAGTAAAAATCTCTTCTTTTATGGGATCTGTTATTATAAGCTCTTATTACATTGAGCACTGTTGTACATCTTGATTTGGTAACACTCTCGATTTGTCTTGATTACATCCAGGATAATGTTAATGCACTGCACTCCAAAGTCAAGGAGTGTGAATTCAAGTCCTCTCTTGGGTGTTCAAGTAGCAGAGAGCCATGACAAGATAATAAAAATCTCCCTTATTATGTGCAAATGAAGATATATCCATAAAAAATTATAGCTGCTGCAACCTACTTAGTGTCTATGGTGCGTGGTATAGACTAAGAATGTTATTCATGCTTAACTGTGCAAAAACACACATTGTAGACATTCACGAGTATTTCTGTATTAGTGGACCTGATGGCTGGAATCCCAACACTACCACACAGCCAGTGTTGGACCTTCAGCCGTCAGTCCTGTTGTATTCTGTCTTTCAATTTGGATAAAAGCTCATGCTAAAGATTTGCTTGAAAGTCCCAAAGCCTAAATGATAAAACTCGAAGTAAAAACACATAGTGAACTTTAAGTTCTTTAAGAACTTACTGTTAAATGTTAATTCGAGTGGTAGAGTTGGGCATACTGATTATTAGTGTAAGACATGTAGCAGTAAGTTGTTATTCGCTGTTGTAATTATTCACAGTTGACAGTAATCTAATCCCCAACTGGTTTCCAAAGCCACCTGACTTGTTTGTGCGTACCGTCTCAGCAAAATTATCTCTGTTTTTAATTAAGTCGCCCTGATTTAAAGCTAATCTTATCCTATGCTTCAATCAGGTTGCCAATGTGGTGGAAAGAGAAATACATGCTTATAGAGAGAGATTTCTGATAACAACAACATTCCATTTAAAATACAGTTTACTTCATTAGTTCAAGAGCCGACATCAACAAAACACTTTGTTCCCAGGCCTTGGTCATTTTCAGTCATAAAAAAAAATATATTTTGTTTATATGGATCCATTATTGCTTGGTGTAAAAGTGTTGTTAAATAATCAGCTTTTGCATTATCAACTCCTCTGAAGGAATTTGCTTCTGAGTCTAGATCAGCATCCTTATTATGCGATGTTCTCACAAAAAAAGGTATTAAATTGGTTGTCACTGTGCTGCCAACCTCAAGGGTACTGTCTTTTTTACCTTTTGTATGTATCTTTAAACCATAAAGCAATGACTGTAATTTAAATACATTTTAAAGGTACATAGCATTCAGTTTCTATGGTGAAAAATTCCATTTCAAGGGTATGAAGTACATAGACTTGAGGCTTCCAACCCAATGAGAACCAGTGGTGCAGTTCAGTACATTGTAAAACAAATAAACAGGAACCAATAAACATTAGGTTACTGTCATGGCAATTACTTTGTTTTAATTTTCGATATTGAAAATTATGCAGGTAGGTGGATTGACTATGCTATATTGCTCTAGGTATGAATGTGTGTGTTTGTTGACCCGCAATGGACTAGCATCTCATCTGGAGTGAATTCTCATGCCTTCAGCCCAGTGATTCCAGACTCTGGATCCACCACTACCCTGATTCAGATAAAGTTGTTACTGAAACTGAATTCATAAATGAACGCTATACCCACTGATCCCTCTAAGCTGGACTGATGATGCTCCCATGCAGAAAAAAGTAAATCCATTCAGAACAGTGAATCAAAATGTGTATAAAAAATGTAATCAATTGAAATATACTGACAAGTGATTGCAGTGCTGTTTGCACCAGCCATAGGTTCACTTGATTCTCATAATTTTCTTTTTTTTGAAAGCCCAATCAGGAATTCATGTAAAATTTTGTCCCAACCACAAATAATCCTAGCTATAAAACTACGTTAATGGTGTGCGTAACAAGCCATGTGTTAAATGTTCAACACACCTTACAATCACCTGTTTTGTATAGAAGCATAGAAGTGCTGCCAAGAGTTGTCTTCTGAGGCTAGCCGGCTAATACTAACTAGCGCGGCTCATGCTCTATTTCTTCTCCAATGGCAGAAAGACCTGCCCATTGGAAATACACTGTTTGGCCAAAAAATTGTTTACTCCTGGCCATCACACCTCTATCTAATCTTGAACATCCCATTCCAAAACCATAGCCATTAATATGTACTTCATTTCCCCTTTGCTGTGATAACAGCCTCTGCTCTTTTGGGACTGGTTTCTGCTATATTCTGTAATGTGGATTTGTGCTCTTTCAGCCACAAGACAATTACTGAGGGAAGGCTTTGATGTTGGGAAGAAGGCATATTGTGCAGTCAGAGTTCCAGTTCATCCCAAGTGTGGCTGGGGTTAGGGCTCTTTGCAAGCCAGAGCACACCATGGCAAACTATGACTTCATGGAGATTGCTTTGTGCAGAGGGGCATTGTCATGCTCAAACAAGATTGAGCTAGGCCTCTTAGTTCCAGTGAAGGAAAATCTTAATACAAAAGCACACAGAAACATTCTAGACAATTGCTTGCTTCCAACTTTGTAGCAACAGTTTAAGGGAAGGCCCACATATGGGTATGATGGTCAGGTATCTACATACTTTTGGATATATAGTGTATGTTTTGCTAAGTAAAAAAAATAGAGGGAACATTGGGTATATATATATATATATCTTCATATTTATATTACACCGCTTATACCCAAGAATAAAACAGGTAACATGGTGAAATATCAATTGACACCAACTGTGTTTAACTAAAATTAAAGAAGGTGGTGAATTTACTCTATGCAACATTAACTCTTCTATAAGACTTCTATACGTACTATATATACAGATCATGGCATGGGTTCAGGTTTAACTGAGATTATTAGCTGCTTGATAATGTTTAGCTGCTTTCACACAATAAAACAAGAGATTAGAAGGAAACAAGAGATAAAAGATTATCAAACCCTGCTCTGCACCACATTCCTTTTGAGACTTTTATGCAGCTGAACTCGACCCAACGTCCCTCAGGACACAAAGAATACATGTATCAAGGCTATTTTTTTGTACTGACACACAGGTGGTGAAATGAACTTCTGAACTGAATACCTGTCTCTTCACCAAGCACAAAAAAACTTGAATTGTATTGTTTTTGTTGCACTAACTTCTCTAAATTAATAGTTCTAATAGCTCAATGCTTGGATTGTATTATGTCTTTAAATGAAAAGAAGGACAGTTTGTCTATTTACATTACGTTAAATTACGTGACGTAACCGTCTGTCTATAATAAAGTCACAAAATTTTACTAACATTTTCTGTGGAATGTTTACACCAGCCTCAAGCAAGGGCACTTGAGGGAAGATAACATGCCTACAAATTGGCACACCTTGTCTTGTAATAGTGAGCTTGCTGAAAGCAGAGTGATGAGTATATGCCAGCACCAAACCAGCACTGCCTTCATGTTTATTTGATCATGCAAGTCAGGCATAGTGCTGAAGGACTGGATTTAGAGACTCCTATATGTTTTAGAGCTGCAGTTGCCAAGTGTTAGCAAAAGTTTCAGCCCAAGTGTATCTTAAAAACACACAGAATGACGTGAAACTAGCTCAAAAGAGTTTGTCCATTGGAAAAGGGAGACGTTTTTCCTCTTAACCTCAACCTTTGTGTCAGAAATGAGCTCATTTCTTTGCAGCGTCTGCAATTAGCATTTTTTTTTTAATATCATTGCCAGGTACAACCATTATCCACTCCATAATTCCCCTTTTCCCCTTCCCAATCTTTGCAGTATGTCTTACAATAGAAAGGTTTCTGTACATTGTAGATGCTGTCTCTAATTAAGTTTCCCTTTGTTTTCCATAGCCAATGTTTTTTCTTTTTTTTTTCTTTTTCTTTAGAAATTGATTCAATTTATTTCAATTATTTGGTTTGCAACAAAGTCTTAATTTCTGTAGTTTCAACGATTCAACACATTTTAAAGTAGTTCATGATGGTCAATGTTTGAAAACTAATTTAATATTTAATAGTATTTAGTAAAATAGTACAAAAATGTTTTTGAATGGGTTTTAAAGAGTAACCTTTTGTAAAAGGAAAGCCATTAGCAAGATCCTTTAGGGGTTTCTTTCAAATTGGCAAAACTTTTAAGGAGTCTTTTTTGGGCTATAAAATATAAGAAGCCTCCAAAATATCTGTAATGGTTATAGGAAATAAATAATTTTAGTTTGAATAAGGTTTTGTGAACCACTCTGTAAATCACACATGACTGAAATAAAAATTGAGAGAACCTTTCAGCCTTCAGTCACAATTTGTAGGATTGTGTTTGAAGGGAATTGTTGGGACAAGTTGAAGTCAGAGTGCTCTGGCCCTAGTAACAATTATCTTCTCACACTGTCCACTTTCTCTCTCTCTCTCTCTCTCTCTCTCTCTCTCTCTCTCTCTCTCTCTGAGAGAATAATGGCTGATACAGTGACTTGACAAATGTTAGTGACAAGGGGAAAGTCAGCATAGGGCGATGACTGCACATTTCATTTTCTTTGTACTATCCCTTCATTACTATAGCTCTAAATGTTCTTAAAATAAATTTGATTTATAATATAAACATCATATGTACACTGAAATATAGGGAACATTATTTAAATGTACACAATAATATTTTATCTGATATTGATATTTTCATTCCAAAACTTTCAGCTCACAGAATACATTTAAACATTATTAGAATTGCTATTGGATTCAAGTTGATATATTTATTCACTGACCTGTTTTTTTGAGTTGTTGAAGTTTGAATTACACACATTCAATATAACTGACCTGTCAATCTGGTTTATAACTATAAGAGCTCAGATGTGCTAACTTTGTTAATTGTGGGCTGAGATTTCCACCACAACATTTTGCCATGGCTCTATATAGCTAGCTTGATTAAAACACCTTTTACGTACAGTCCTCTGTTCTACCAACTGAGCTATCGAAGGTAGGCTGATAGTTTGATACCATGCGTGAGATCATGGTGGCTGAAGTGACTGATAAACCGAATGTTTTGTCACTCTACTGTAACTTAACCTTGGACTTGTAAGATTTCATTTTTAGTCTGACTGACTTTATGGCTAATGTTTGTAGCACTACTGGGAACTAGCATTTGCTTCAACCCTTGTGTTTAAGTATCGCTCTTTCTGTTCTTTTCATAATGATTGATTATTGATTCAAGATCAATGTAGGTGCTTCAGTGTCACTGAAGTGGAATTTAAGAAATAAAAATGATAATAAAAGATTATCTTTTATTATTTTATAATAAATTATTTTCTAACATTTTATACCACTGCTCTAGCCCAATCTGCTCAGCATAAGATGTGATTAATGGTGATCTGATGTTCCTCTATGGCTCACAGGTTTTCCTCTCACAAAAAAAGTGCTTTCATCTTTGTTCAGCTTTTAAAGAATGAGCCACACTTATACCTGGATCAGGTCTGGAGAAGAGTACAAATGTCTATTATATCCTCAGATTCAGAAGATTTAGCAGTTTTAACCCAAGGTCAGATAGAGCTATTCATCTGAAACGACACTTCCACATGATTGACAGACTGCAGAGAGGAGCAGCCTAAATAGATATCAAGCCACTTTGCCATTCCATTGCACAGCTACATGTACATCTAATGCTCCTCAAAGACTGCTGGATAAATAGCAATTAATGAGGAAAGTGTTAGGAAAAAATGTATAATGTATATGTTGGACTAACAACAATTTAAGGAGCCTAATTTGCGAAAAAGCTTTGTGCCATCTTACTATGTTTGACTGTGACTCTGTTATACCAAAGCTCTGTTACATTTTCGATTCTGATTAGTCAGAATGTATTGATTAATTTTGTAGCAGGTCTGAGATTGGTTCTGTCTGAAATCAAAATTGCAGATTTATATTAACGCACTTGCTCTAATATGGTATAATTTTTATAGTAACAGCAAATTCACAAGCACTGGTATGGCGAACAATCTGCATGATCTAAGGATAGCAATAAACAGATTTAAAAAACATGTTCTTTAACAAAGAACCATGTATAATCATTGATATTGGGATTAATTGCTATTACAAGCTCTTTTGTGAAACCCTACACGACCATAACCTTTTATTAGTTGAAGTCCCACCATTGTCTTAGAGACGAAACACAGTCTCATTACCCTGATTATTATCAGTGATCATTTTCCTATAAGAGCAGGACCTGAAGTGTTTTATACTTTACTCATAGCGCACTGTTTCATTCCCTGTGTTCACTGCTAACAGTATGTGTATGATATTAAAATAGCACCATGAATTTCACTGTAACACAATGGTAGAGACTTTAATAGAAAAAAAAAAAACAATCACTAGTAATAATTAATAAAAGTAAAAATGCCCATTTTCTATAATACGATGCAGTGTATTCCCCAGCAGTTTTAAATAGCATGAACAACCTATTACTTGGCAAGCAGCTCTGTTTCTTCAATTACTTCTGATTTATTGCATTCCATATTTCAGCTGTGCAGGTGTGGAATAATGACTGGAGGAGAAAGCCAGGCCATTAACATGATAGTTGGGTGAATGGCAGGCTTAATAGCTCAATACTGCTATATATGGTTAAATAACTAATGGTGCACCGATTGCATGGACTGGCAGGTTGTGAATAATTCTAATAAATGCTAAAAGAAGTTTTCTAAGGTAGTAAGTGTCTATCTAAATTATGGCTCAACGATTTATGTCCCATAACGATGTACGCTTGAGTGCTGAGTTTGTGGATGGATGGATGGCTTGGGTCCAGTGCTGTGATAGTCTGTGGGCACGGACATGGAACTGGTGATGGGGTTATTATGGAGGGCACTGATAGACTCTGCCCTCTACCTTCTCCTGCGACAGTGGACACATGTGTGTGTGTGTGTGTGTGTGTGTGTGTGTGTGTGTGTGTGTGTGTGTGTGTGTGTGTGTGTGTTGCTCACTTGTCCCACAAATCACAGTTTCTTAAAAATGATCTCCCCCTCACTGCTCTCTTTTTCAGACGTTTAAAAGTAACTCAGCAGCCAAATGTGCGTTTTTTTTTTTTTTTTTTTTTAAATTACAGTCATTTAATAAGCAATTAAAAGATTAGGATGTCAACACTCCACAGGAAATTGTATCCTAAATCATTTTTAAAAGACTACCATAAACAGGATGATGCTAACAGCACGCTAGGGAAAAAAAAGTTCCAAAATTATGTACTAGAAAATATTTTACTATAAAATAGTAAATAAGTACTGTGCAAAAGACTTAGGCACATGCAAAGAAATGCTGTAGAGCAACGATGCCTTCAAAAATAATGAGATGAAATGTTTCTACATTTAAAAAATGCTATAAAGAGCAGTAAACAGCAATAAATGAAACAAAGTCAATATTTAGCGTTTAATGTCTTGTTGCTTTAAAAAGCAAAAAGTTGTCTCGGTGCAGTTTGTGCAGTTTTGAGCTGTAGGATTTTCTGAGCATCTTGCAGCACCAGTCACAGCTCTTCTGGAGACTTTGTCGTACTTGCGTCTTATTTTTGCAGCAAAACCCAGCAGCCTGCATTATGTCTTTTGCTTGAAAAGTGGTCACTAACATGGTTTGCTGCTTTCTTTACTGACATACAAACATTTTTCTGTAATATGTAATTTTGTGCTGGAAAACTAATGTTTGGAAATCTAAAATGTTTCTGTACTGACTCGATAATGTAGAAGTCATAAAATAAAAAATCTAAAGCCAAGTTTGTACTAAAAAAAAAAAAAATAGGGGGACTAAGACTTTTGCACAGTACTGAACAATACTGAATATACTTTTCTGATTTAAAATGCAGTACATTAGTCGATTTTAAATTGATTTTAAAATGCAAACATGATACTGTGCTCTTTTGTCTCATTTCTGGAGGAATAATTTTCTAAAAATTGAATGAGTCACTTTTGTGCGCAGTGTGAATACAGATCAATATTAACCAAGGGAAAAAACTAATAAAGAAAAAGACTCTAAATTCTCAAAACTCAAAAAATGTTACGAGATTAGTTTATTGCTATCTTTTTAAACCACAGGTGGTCATGATTTCTCTCTCTTTTTACCTCATGGTTTCTCCAGTTCGAATCCTATTACTGTTAGCATTTGTTACTAAGCTCCCTGTGTCTAGTTGTATCCCCTCCATCTTTTTTTTTTTTTGTATGAATACTCTTTCTTGACAAAAAAGGGGCAGTCGTGGCCTAATGGTCTGAGAGTCTGACTTGTAACCCGAAGATGAACCCGAAGGTCGTGGGTTCGAGTCTCGGGTCCGGCAGGGATTGTAGGTGGGGGAGTGAATGACCAGCGCTCTCTNCACCCTCAATACCACGACTGAGGTGAGACCCTTGAGCAAGGCACCGATCCCCCAACTGCTGCCCGGGCGCCGCAGCTAAAATGGCTGCCCACTGCTCCGGGTGTGTGTTCACTTTGTCTGTCTGTCTTTGAGAAGTCCTGCATGTGTATACCTGGGATTCTGAACTTGTGTTTCTGAGCTTAACCCAGAATAAGGATACGCCTCTGTTCACTTATAGAAAGACACATGTAATGACATACAACCATATCCAAAATCATATAAAAAAAACAAAACAATAATGAATGCATGATATAGACCTGTAAGTTACACTACTGTCAGAGTTGCTGTTCTAGACAATTAATCAAAAATATTTGAGAATTCAAAAGTGCTGTAGCATAAAGACATTTAATGCTCATAGACCATGTAGAGATCTTTTTGAGAGTGAAAGGGGTCAGTTGCGTTTGTTCATCTGAGGTGCCACATGGTTGCTCTGTAATTGGATCAGATGTGGTCACTGAAGAAACGGCAATGGTGGTGAGGGTCACTGCAGGTATCAAGAGATTCAGTTGGCTTTATGAAGCCAGTTTTAATTGAAGGGAAGATCTGCAGGAGCTTCTGCCTTCTTCTCTCCCCCATTGTTAATGAGGAGAAATGTGCTTTCTTTGTCTGTCTCTCTGGACGGCCAGCACTGACTTACAGGAAGGTTTTTAACATTCATTCTGTTCAGATTGTGACATGCACACAGATCTGCCAAGAGCCACAGGACACACACGCAAACAAGTTAACACTGAGTGTTTGAAATGCTTACAAGCTGTTTTTATTCTCAGCTGCCCACTGAGACAAAACAAGGTTTATTCAACAACTGGAAACCTGACGGATGCCCATAAAATTGAACGTTGCATTGATTTTTGCAAATCTGTTGACCCCTAGCTTTTTACTGCCTTCAGTGCAGTGCTATTGATTTCATTATTTGAAATACAATGCACAGTAAACTTTAACTGAGTCCACAATTTCTGGATGAGTAGCCCTGAGTAGAATCTGGCTCATATCCCACAGACCAGGCGGCGAGCCTTATACTGTAGCAAATTGTGGGAAATGACCAAAAGCTTATCTTAATTAAGCTGGAGTAGAATATTTTGCAAAAAACATAGACTAATCATTTTTCATTTTCTTTAATTTGCTTTCCAGAGAACTTTGTTTTAATGCTTCCTCTCTAGGTTTTTTCCTCCTTGATGTTATTTCAGACATCTTCCACTCCTTACATATATATATCTTATATATATATATTTAGGGTGATATTGATCAGAATGCAACTGCATGAAAGAAAAGCTGATAGCATTCACCAGTTAACAGCTGAAAGAAGCTCATTCAGATTTTGAAGTCAAGCGTAACATTTGCTCTAATTGTGTTATCTACTCAACTGATTATGTTATTTACTTTACTGACAAAATGAAACACTTAAATCCTTGATTACACTGGCAATGGGAAAAGTGTCACATCAATGCAATGGTGTTTTTATACAGAAAATGCAGTTCCTTGTTTAGTCTTGTGTCAACCTTAATAAATGTGGCCATTGTGTATTATTAGAAGCTACCAATGACAGATTATTCAATTACTGCTTTGTATAAAACCAATCATGGTATTATTACTATTTGCTCTTACAGCCCTTTAGAACCAGTGTACAAATAGAGATGCAAATAGGATCATGGCAGTTTAAATTAGACTACTAGTTAGTTTATCTACTTCTTCTTCTTTCGGCTTTTCCCTTCAGGGGTTGGCACAGCGAATCATCACTCTCCACCTATCCCTATCTTCTGCATCCTCAACACTTGCACCCACTAGCTTCATATCCTCANGCTCTGACTCCTGTCTCTTCCTCAGCGCCACTGTCTCTAAACCATACAGCATGGCCGCTCTCACCACTGTCTTGTATGCTACTAGTTAGTTTATACTTTTGGAAAAAACTAAATTCTTCAGAAAACAAACAAAGAAAAATAATAATGAGCACGATTAACAAACCATCCCACACATATCTTAAGTTGAGCTAATTATTACCATGAGTGATGTAGCTGAGCTTGAGGAACTGTTAGAGACAGAATTCACTCACCAAGCTGACAGTGCTGGAATATCTAACTCTGGTTTTATTTGTCCAGTGTTTTCAGGGGCATAGTGGTAGTGTTAATAAAAAAATAAATAAAACAAAACACCCTTCTGGTTTAGACCACACCCCCTTTAAATCCAAATAGAGATGCAGGTATTTGGAGCACTATACAGATACAGATAGTGCCATAATGTTAGACCCCCTGTAAGGAAATACAGGAAATAGTCATATTTTGATGTGTCACGCTAGAAGAAAATGATGCTTAATTATGGCCAGCTTCATAGTAACTATGGTTTATAGTCCTGGTTCATAGTCCTCTGTGTCCAGTTCTCTCAGTTGCTTTGCTCTTCTATCATTATAAAGTCAAAACAGATAAGACCTCCTTACTTGACTTTATGTCTCCTGTCATCACACTCAACAATTTATTGCTTTGTCCTTACACATAATGTACCTAAAGGGAAAGACTGCGTGGTATTGTATTCAAATAATTGCTCCAATTAACCAGGTTTACAGGGGAAAAGCTTTTAGTGATGCTATAAAAACCTATTTACATAATTTAAGATCATCCCACTGAAAGCAAGGTGAGCTCACGGTTAAGAAACTACAGCGTGTTGCAAAACTAACCTGAACTCTGTAACCTTGAGCATCTCACCTCTGTTATATAGCATGGCAACCACTGTCAAAATCTGTCTGTATTGAAAAACGTGCAGTTAGAACTTTTTCCAAAAACACTATCATGTTTAATTTCATTTATACTTATATCAATGCTAATTTAGTTGGTTTGAAAACTATGATGACACTATGATAATCTTTTAGTGACCTGAAGTTGAAGCCTGGACGTTTGTTAGAACTAGAAACCCAAACACTCATTATTTATGTGAAGTGAAGGGACAGAGGTCAACATACATTAGCTCAAAAAGGTTTTAGTGGAAGTGAAGTAGCAGGACTGGCTTGCTAACAGTGATTCAATGTACTACAGTCACTTACTAACTTGTCAGGTGAGCTAGCTAGGGTGCACTTGATTTTCTAGTAATTTGCTGTTAACACACTACAGATTTTCCCACAATGCACAGTGTTCAACAGTAAAATACAGCAGAAAAAAAGAGTACTTTACTGTGAAAATGCTAGTAAAATGATAACTATTTAGTGCTTATTAGGCATAAAAGTTTTTACCTATATATGATATTAAATATATTAATCATATTCCTGCCTTACTGTGTGTGAGTATCATATATATACAAAATAATGTTGTTCAGTCAATACTCACACAGGAATACAGAAATTACTTAATGTTTGCTATGAAGGCACTTTTTCAACATCATGTGTTGAGCTCAGTTCCTCTAACATCTGTAAAGTCTGTGTCCTCTTGTGCTTTTTTTTTGAATGGGAACATAATCACATCTCTTTGAACTGAGCTGAATAATCTGCTCTAAAATTGCCACTGACCTCTTAGACATCAGAAAGCATCACGCGGAACCCTCTTTCGACCATACTGTGCTGCCCTTGGCTCTGAACCCTCACCTGTGTCTGGTTATAACATCATTCAAGCCTGTTTGTATTCCGTCCTTTTGGTGTGATGACGATTTGTCTTGGATTTGGCATTTTCTGTCAAGATTTGCTTCATTTTCTGCAGCATGACCTGTCTTGGTTCATTGTCAGAAACACACTGTAAATCTAATATTTAAAAAGTGGATAGTTTTAAGTTATTATTATTATTTAAAAATGCTAGTTTCTTATATTGCTATACCATTGTTACTTGAAGGAAAAAAAAATCAAACTTTGGTTTTAAGGTTTTCAAATTCATAAAATATATATTGTTGTTGGCGCCCACAAATATAGAACATGGAGGGCAAAAACATGCAACTAAATAAATAAATAAATAATTTAAATAGATTTATTCAAATATCATTGTGAATCTAGGTACTTTGCTTTAAAGAAGCTGCTTTGGAAAAAAGTATCCTGGGATAGATTGCTTCCAGATTCCCTTATGTTGTGCTGGACTAATTTTATTAACAGATTAATTATTAAATATTTTATAAATGTAGTATTCACACAGCTACTTTTAATGTGGCAACATTGTAGCTAGTGAAATTGTCAAGATACTTGAAAAAAAATAAAATAAAATGAGCCCACAGTGGTTAGAAAGCTGCAATGTTAATTTCAGGTCCTGGTAAAGACTATGGTTATAATGTGGTATAATTTCATCTCACTAATTATCTAGCCAACAACTATTATCAATGACTAAATAGTTTGTAATTGTTGTAGCTGTGAAGCTAACTGTCATTAATATAATCCTCATTGGCTCTTTAATACTAGCTGGCTGTGACTTGATACAGAACATGAAATTAGTTGTTAAGTAGATGCTTAGTATGCTATTAATGTAATTACATTGCACTCCTAATGATTAATAATTAAGGTTGAAGTAGGTTTGTTCCTATGTAAAGCCTTTCTCCTGATGGCATTATTTTTGTTTTAACCACCAACACCGAACTCATTTTGAGTTACAATAATTGATAAAATACTCAGAATGAATAAGTCTAACATAAATTTGAGGTAAAAGTAAGTGTAGATAAAAAGCCAAATCCACCCATATAAAATCATTTATCCACTTTCTTTACTGCCACAGCCAAAACCTGTAGTCCTTAGCTTTACTGCTCATTCAATAACAAGTGATACACCTACTGTTTGTGCTTTCCCTATGTGTATAGGAATGCAATTCATTTGCCATGAAGCTAAATCTAAAGTTGTTTAACCACAAATCTGGAATCAAATTTCTATGTCATATACCATAATTCAACTTTATGTCAGATGTAACATCAGACCAGTGCTTTTAAACCAACCTGGGCATGCATTTTCCTTATCTGAATCCTGCCTGAATCCCACCTCAGTGTTGGACGAACCCATAGATATTTATTAGGCAATTTATGCCTTTTGAAACTCACTCCTGCATTTTCCTTCCTCTTTATCAAGTATCATTAACCAATAATTCTCAGTGGAGCTGATATAGGAGCCATTCCATTCTCATATTCCAACTGTGCGTGTTGCTATGTAATTTGAACAATTTCATTGTGTTGCAAGGTCATATTGATTGTGTGCAGGCAGGGACTATGTGGCTGGAGGCTAGAGAACACCTCCCTGTTGTATAATAGCTATTTAGAGTACCAGATCTTTGAAATTGTCCCGGTGTGTGCGCATCCTGTGTCCCCTGTATTCATCACAAGGCACCGAGGGAACATAAAACACAATTGTGCTCAGCAGGGCATGAGGGTGATAGGGTGGCCTGTTCACTCTGCTATTACTAATGTCAGCAGGGAGAAGCATCAGCCGATGACTCACCATCACAGGGTTTAGAGGAACTAAACAGCATTAGCAGAGTTAATTAATTTACCTTTATGAACATTTTCAATTACCTTGTTACACCCATATAGTTTAGACATTTGTCAGCTAGATCACTCTACAAATTAAATGTTTGAATATGTTTAGTACAAATGAAGTTATGAAGTATAAAGACAAGATTCAATTGCAGGTTTTGGGCTATAAAACCAAAAGTCTTGGCCACAGGGCTCCCAGCCATGATCCTGGAGTACTACCGGTCCTGCACATTTTAGCAGACCTTCCTTGTGAAGCGAGTGTGTTAGTGGAGGGAAAACATTTAAATTCACAGGACAGGGGGTATTTCATTAGCAGAGTTAGGAACTGGGGGGCTAGGCAGTACTCAGAGACATGAGGCAGGCAGGAAGAGTTCACTCTGAGAACTGAATGAAGCTTTTTCTAGGGGTCATGGGGCTTGATGATGAGGATAGCATGAGTGAAGAAGCAGGATTCAAAACAGCTCTTGAGGAACCCCTGCAACATCCCCTTGGGTTGCAGTCCTCCCAGTCAGTGAAATACTGGATTTGCCTCTGGTGATGATGAGAGGCAAGGACGAACCTTACTGAATATGCTAGTGTTTTATTTTTTGATATCTAGCAATGGTGGCGATGATGGTGGCATTGTGTAATGGACCAGGAATGACAGGTTTGAGATGGGAAACATGAAAGCATGATATTCGGTTCAATTTTATTTGTATGGCACTTTTAACAATGGACATTGTCGCAATTTACAGAAATATACAAATTAAAAATATAAAGTTTATGAATTTATCCATAATGATCAAGCCAGAGGCAAGAGTGGCAAGGAAAAACTCCCTGAGATGATATGAGGAAGAAACCTTGAAAGGAACCAGACTCAAAAAGGAACCCATCCTCATCTAGGTGACACCCTATAGTGCAATTATAAATAATTCCCTTCTACTGTACTACATGGTCAAGAAATGCAATTGTAACCACAAAAGTTCATTATAGCTTACGCATGAAGTCTATTTTGTTGACGTTATCAACTGTTCACTGATGGAAACTTGAATGCAAAATTGTTAGTGGGAATTGCAGTCCTAGAGCTATCAAAGCAATTGTGGTCCTAAGCCATCTTAGCAAAATTGTTCATATCAATTAAAGTCCAAAGCCATCTTCATGGTTTCTAAGTGATACCATCCACAGTAATCTCACTTTAGGCTGTCTGTTTGGGGCTATCCTCAGCAGCGAGTGGTTTCCAAATGATGAGAAATCCAACCAGAAGCAGAGCATCAGGATAGGTCAAGCAGGTCTGGGGAAAGGGCAGAAGGGGAAAGGTGTAAGCTGGGAATCTGCACACTCAACCCATGGGAGGAAACATGACTGTAATCCTTGCAGGATCTCCATCAGGTTGCGTGATGACAGCTGGTTATGTGGAGTGGGCACTGACATGAAAATACTGGGAGTCAGCAGACGCCCTTATCCAGCGTGACTTACAGAAATAGTCTCTGTCAAAAACACATCCGCATGGTAGTTTACCAGGCCAAGTTAAGGGTCAGTTAAGTGGTCAGTACAGTAAGGTTAGTACAGTATAATAAATGTCATTTAATAAATGACACATTGCTAATTTAAGTGCTTGGCCAAGAGGTGGGTCTTTAGGATTTGTCTGAAGCCATCAAGTGAATCAGCTGTTCTAACAGATTAGAGCCTTGATGCATGTCTTCCTGGTACCTGGGAGATGGTGGGTCCAATCAAACAGTACTCGAGGTTCGAAGGGAGCGCTGTGCAATGTGGGGTGTGTTATGTGCTTTAAGGAAAGAGGATGCTGGTCATTTTTTGGCCTCGTAACCAAGCATCAATGTTTTAAATCTGATGTGTGCAGCTACAAGAAGCCTGTGGAGGGAGTAATGGAGTGATGTGGGAGAATTTGGGGAGGTTGAAAAGAAATCGTGCAGCTTCAATCTGGATTAGTTTCAGAGGTCAGGTGGCACACTGAGGTATACCTGCCAGGAGCAATTTGTAGTTGTCCATTCTCAGAATGACAAAGGACTGAACAAGCTCCTGGGTGTCCTCTGCGGATAGAAATGGCCAGATCCTCCTAATGTTGTAGTCAATGCACAAGTCAGTTTAGTGAGAAGGACAATTGTTTGTCCATGGTTACTGAAATTTGTATGCAGTAACAGATGGTGAGATCTGAGAGTTGTCCAGGAAGATCACAAGATCTTGACATCAGGCTGGCTGGCAGGAGAGACTTCATAGTGTTGCATAGGTAATGGAATTTTGCTGTTTGCTACTACATGGCCATGAGCAGAAAGGACTTGGCTGCTTTTGCTGGGATATAATTTAAACCTGTTTCATCCAGACTTTCAGAAAGGTCATTTGTCATGAAGCTCACATATACAGAAGTGCAGGTTTTCTGTTTTTATTTAAACTGACGTAGCAGACAAACCAAAGGGCTAGGTGATACTCTGAGACATTAGATAAGCCAATGGTCAGGTGATTGTAATGCAGGCATAAACCAGACAAGACTAAATCAGGAATCATGACGCAGGCTATAGCCAAAACAGTTTTCAAAACCGGCAGTAGTTTGGAATAGTCACAGACACAATGGTGGAGGGAAACCTTGCAAAATAACAGTCTGGGTTTCTAACCCTAACCCTAATCCTAACCCTAACCCTAGGTAGTTGTGTGATTACAAACAGGTGAGTTCCTTTAGAAATCAGAAGACATTGAGCTGGAATAAGGGCTTGACAGGAGGTCATGTGTTGAGTTTGGGGACTGAGGATCATGGCAGTTGTAGTCTGCAACTTCAGCAGTTACACAGGTGGATGTAACAGTTACAGATATTGTAAGACACTCAGATTTCTAGATTATTTTCTATCAAATAAAACCCACAGTTACCAAAATATGTAATTACCAAAGAAACCATACAGAAGTCTCAGTTAATAGGAAATAAAGTTAATGTAATAATTAATCATGATATCTTTGCATTATTATATGTTTACCCCAAACTGCCATATGGCAATAGCACATATAGCTGGTTTACTTTCCTACTTAATCCTTACAAATTATATTGTTCAACAACTACAGTGAAATCCTGTGACTTTTCTTTTTCAAAATCATTTGATGTACGATACTAGACTGGAATAGTCAGGTACTAAAAAGCTTAAACAGTCTCAGTACCTTGAGGAGCAGCACCCTAATAGAAAAATGATCTCTGGATATACAATACAAGTCATAGCTGCCATCATCTCTCTACCAACTTTGTAAGAACAAATTAAGGTGAGAAATCATCTTATTGATGTTTTATTAATTTACAAAAAAATACCTGTTATATAGTTTTTGATTTTCCCATTGCATTTGACCTTCATTCTTTTAATTTAGTGTTTTTATCTCCTTCCTCATTTTCTATGTTATTTTACAAGCATTTTGTGTTCGCTGCAGGGGCAACATGCATTACTCTGATGGCCCATCAATAAATAAAAAGAAAGATTGATGTTCTTTCAAACTGAAGTATCCCCTAATGGCTGACAGCACTTCAAGGTCTTTTGTTTTAAAGCCCTTTAGCGCTAGCCTTTATAGGGAATAGACATTTTTAAAGGGCTGTAAAAGGAATAAATTTGTCATTACTATAGAAACGCTCTGATTTGATGTTTATTTTGGAGCTTTATTGCTAGCCTGGGATATACATGCACAAACTGATATAATTCTCTGTCCCCCATGTCCTCATGCCCATTAAATATTTAGGCATTATTGACCTTTATGATCAATGCACCTTCAAATAAACAGCTGCTAAAAATGAGAGTGGCAACAGCTATTCTCTGAGATCAAATACACAACCTTTTTAATGTCTCATGACCACTGCTGGCTCAAAAATGATCCATATTCTGTTAACGTTCACATTTTCAGTTCTTATGCCCTCAAGTGTATTATGGTGAAATGGAATGGAACACTGTGTAGGGAGAGCTGATGGGAATTTTGGAATAAATAACGTGGTATTGAATAAATGAGGTGAATCTTACCTCTAAGTAAGTGCTGATCTACGCCTGTTCATATTCAGCACAGTTCAGCACTGCTAGATAGGGACAGTTTCTCGCCTGATGGATGGCATGGCATGGACAGCTGACAGCATTATGATTTTGCTGAGTGAACAAGCAGCATGCTCTGGTTGAATGCAAGCAATGACGACAACCAAGGAGCATATGCAACTCTGAAGCAGTCTTGGGTTCATTCCTTACGAGTTGCCTATTGCAGTATGATTATCATGCTTCTCACATCCATGTAGGACTTTGAGTATTCACTGCACATTTCAGTACCTTGAGATGGAAGGAGTCAAAACTATTAAGAAACTGAACTCTTAATCCCCTACTGATTAACATTCTTATATTGGGATCTATTTTTGATGATACATGAGAGCGATTCTGAGCTTCTGTCTCATTTCATATGATAATTAATTTGATTCTGACCTGCATACATATGCCACATCATTTATCATTAATTGCCACCAAAATGAGGTTATGAGCTATAGACTTTCTTCTATGCAGCACAGAAAATGTGTGAATGAAATTTTAGATTACAGACACATTGAAAAGGGAAATCCCTTATTATACACCAGAAAGACAAGACAGGTTCAAAATCACAGCACATAATCTTAGTGGAGCTCAGATCTAAGAAAAGACACTATGGCTAGAAAAAAAGGGAACCAAGCACCATGAAAATCTAAACAGTGTGGTGCAAAACATAGCTCAGTTTTATATGCAAGATGAACAGTGTATATGGATGCTAGAGATGTAACCGAATATGAATATATTATTTGGATTGAACACTTAATGTGTTCTCAACAGATACAAATTCAGATACAATTATTTTTTTAGAAAGCTGGTTCAGAGGGCGTATGGTTGAGACTAGAGGTGTGCATTGGGGTTGGGATCCCACAGGATGCAGTAAAAACATTCTGTAAGTGGGAGGTTTTTACTTTCTTGTGTGTGTCAGGATCACAGTGGTTTAAATTAGGCTAGTAGTTTGTTCATATTTTATATTTTTGGAAGTACAACCAACTACATTCCTTAGAAACTATTATGGATAGGTAGAAACTATAACAGTGTGAACGATTAAAACAACAAACACAAGCAAACAAAAAAACAGTCCAGTGCACATCTCTAGTTGAGACCAATTATGAACTCACAGACAACAACAACAACAACAACTTGCTGGTTTAGGCTACACTCACATCATGTTTAAATCCAGATATGGATATCTGAAGCACTAAACTGATTTTTAACATCCGATTTAGATGACAGTAGGTTCTGGGATAAAAGGAAGATCAGTTAAATTAGATAATGATTGGCCTTTGACAAATATGCTGTGATTCCATTAAAAGGACAATATCATTATCAAAGTGGAAATATAATTTTTTTGAACACAAACTGTAAAATGATCTCCCATTGTACTAATTACTTCAAACTGGGATTTCTGCCATAGTAGATGTAGTAGCCATGGCTGCAGCTGTCAATGGTTTAAGTCCCTATTAATGCTGAGGACATGTGGCACTAGTATGCACCACAATTACATGCCGTATTTGGAGAGAAAACAATATATTTTAAGTATAAATAAAATGCTGTGGGCTGCACAGTGGTGCAGTAGGTAGCGTTTCTGCCTCACAGCTACAGGGTCCAATCCTGAGCTTGTGTTACTTTGTGTGTGGAGTTTCATCACTTCTTGACGTGTCTGCATGGGTTACCTCCAGGTTCTCCAGTTTTCACAGCCGGTTTACACTGATTGGCTCTGCTTCAGTATTTTTCGAGTACTCAGTTTGGTCAGTTCAAATGCTTTGCTACGTCTGCATCCAGACCGCTGTCTGCCAGTTGATCTGATTGTCCTTGTTTGTACTAGAGTAGCAATGTCTCAAATTAAACATTAGTGTTTTTGCAGTGCACAACTTTAAGCACAAACTTCAAAATCCAAACTTTCCACCCTATTTGCTTCTGGCTTTTGTCTATGATGCAGCAGCTTCCATGTTTAGTGCTTTAGAAAACATTCAGTGCTTTTGATATAGAAAACATTAACCTGAATCAGCCTATGAATGCTCCTCTTCTGATAAATACTGTGACTGCTAAGAACAGCAATGTATATTGTCAAGTTTTTTTCTTTTCCATTACTTATACCCAATATCTCATTCAATTTCCTAGTGGAAATACACTTCTCACTCTATTTTCTTGCTGTCACTTTGGTCAAAAAGCTTTGCATCAAGCCTTTCCTCTGAGATTACCTTGCCAAACCAAAATGGCCACATGAGGAAATCCCTTTTACCCCAGCCAAAGAATTACCTGCTCAACATTATTACTGTGATTTTTATCTTCCCTGGTGGTTGTAAATCAACAATTTATGGGTGCCTTCCATGATAGTTCAGTCAGTCCGGTGCCCAGTGACGCATTAGCTCCCCTGTGTTCACCAATTAGAGCTCAAGCCAAATCCCGTTGGATGGAATCAATAACCAGGCAGTAATTAAAACAGTTGAAGGGATCTCTTTGGCATCATAAGGGACTGAACGTGTTTCAATATAGGAGATTTGTGCAACTGGGATTGCAATATGAAACAGGTTGTGTTGGATCATAAATGCTATAAATTCTCAAAGACCAATATCATGACTAAAAATAAGGATTAACAAATGATAAATAAATACTAGAATACAAGAATAAATACTAATAAATACATATAAATACTAATAGTGTATTGTCTAATAAACAATAAACCATTAAAGCAATTACAGAGATTATATTAGGTTTGGTCTCTAGGGTTTATAGGTGTTATGCTTGTATTTACCATTCATTAATTCACTTTCAGTAGCCTTAGTGATCACAGCGCAATCTGGATGAGGGCATTATGATAGCAGTGCTTCAGCATTTGTATTTGTTAAAAAGAACTTCTCTCTGTCAGGGGAAGCATTAAGTGTGGATATCTGTTCAAACCTGAAATCACCTGTCACACATTATTCCTAACGTATTATGTGATACACTAAAATAGCACCGCATCCACAAGGATAAAGCGGTTACTAAAGATGAATAAATGAATGTGGATATCGATGTGTAGTAATGTTTCTTTGTATTATCTGGTTGGAGAAATGCATCATTGCTTTATCAAGTGATGCTGGATATTAATTGTAATATCATTGTTGATATTCTGGATATCATCATATTGATTGCATTATTTTTCTTCTGTTCTTTTTCTTCTTCCTTTTTTTCATTTTGAAGCAGATTATTTGAATCTGGTGAAGTTGCATGGTGCTAGTTCATATCAGAGTCATGGGTAATACCTTACTTTAGAGCCTTCCTTGACAGTTGATAAAAAAAAAAACATACATAAACATTAATAAGGACTTATCACAGCAAACGTCAGCTGTCATAAACACTCAATTCTGATGTCAAGTTGACATAACACTTATTTTGTTTTACCACTTTCCAGGCTGTTAATTTTTCTAGCAAACCTAAAGCTATGTATGTCCCATTATTACCATATCAACAGAAGTACACTGAGCTTCAAAGTCAGTTATGTAAGGAATAACACACTCTACACCATGGTCTTATGGTATACGGAAATAATTCACGCTGGGGCGTTGTGTTACCACCCCAAAGTGGATTAATTCCATATAACAGCATGGTGTGGAGTGTGCTATTCCACTTATACCACAGCAATTTACTAGTAATTACAATGCTTCATTTATTAATGAACAACAGATCATGCACTGTAAAGGTATAATGTTGTGGAACAACATTAAACAAGTTAAACAAGTTAGTTCCTGTTATCTCTTACTTTATAGCATTGATAAATAGTCATTCCCTTACTAGTACTCTGAACAAAAAAAACACACAGCATGTCATTTTACAGAGAGTGAAATGTCTGTAGTGAGAGCAGGGAGCAGGTGGAGGAAAACCTGGAGAGGTGGAGGTTTGCACTGGAGAGAAGAGGAATGAANACAGGGTGAAGAGGTGAAGAAAGTACAGGAGTTTAAGTACTTGGGGTCAACAGTCCAGAGTAATGGAGAGTGTGGGATAGAGGTGAAGAAGCGAGTGCAGGCAGGTTGGAATGGGTGGAGAAAGGTGTTGGGAGTTCTGTGTGATAATAAAATGAAAATAATAAAAATAACAAAAACAGTTATTTTAGCCGACACCTGACCGCCTTTATAAATGTTTATTTAGATGTATGTTGCATTTCATGGATGTCTTACGTACTGTAGGTGCATTGAAGTGCTATGAACACCATTATGTATCTGTAATCAAATCATTATAATAATTATCATTGAGAATACCGATTCCAAAATTTGAGGGGTGATTACGATCTTTAAATGCTAGTACACTTCGCATGAGCTTGGCATTTTCACATTAGTGGGAAATACTGACACTGGGCATGCTCGCTTGGACTTGGAGATGGGTTCTATTTATTTGCTGTATGCTTGAATAAAAAAAATCACATACTGTGTTAACACTAAATTATTCTTCTCCAACGGTGAAATGTGGAAGCACATTTTGAATGGTGTAACATATTTGTGTTTCTATTTGGTCCCATTTTCTTTGCTGTTAATATTTCATAGGTT
>CM074961.1:15128140-15138398 GCA_037577455.1 Pangasius macronema
ATTATTTTTTAGACTACAAACTAATGTTCCAGGAACTTTCCAATACCATTCTCATATTCGCTGATTTTATTTTTATTGTTTTCTATACAAGCTATTATTCAGTGTGCAGATTTTCTAATACAAATAATAAAAAGGTTTTCTCATATATCTGGCATTAATCATATATATTCCTGTTGTTATACTCTAACTATTAGGGCTGAGCAATAAGGAGCGTATTACCTCATGCTATTGTAACAAACCACAGCAGCTGTTTTGACTCATTCAACTCATCACTTCTTTGAAAGATTAATGACACTTTCTTTTCCCGTCCCCTGTAATAATTATACTTTACAAATGCATATCATATTTACTTATTTGTGTATTTACAGCGTGAAATACAAGCTTGCTGTCACATCTCGTCCAGCACCCGCAACCCCTTCCCACAATCCCTTCCCACAATCCCTTCAAAACACTTGTAAATAACATGATATTTAATGTGCAGACTAAATAAAATTGTGCAAACTTAACACAAGCAGAAGGATTTGCTTCATTAGTAAAGTATGATTAAACTATTAACACCAAAATCAAAGTGTTTCTGTTTTTAGTAACCTGAATGTCTATGCTTTTCAGTAGTAATTATTTGTATTTATCTACAATGACATTAATGCCAAGTAAGGTTTTGACATTTATAGTTCTTTTAATATTTGCTGTATAAAACATCCATGAATAATTTGTGATTGTTAAATGAGCTCCATTTTGGCTGCAATTATGTGTCAATGGAGCTCGTTTAATTTCAGGCTCTCTAGATGTCCTTGCCAGCGTGTTCACCTGCCAATTTCATCTGAATGCAACACATGTGCCAGTGCTTTGTTTGTGTCATAAAAATATGCCAGTCACATGGACAGAGCTCATACAGGCACGAAGTAAAGGTAGTAAATCATCGTAAATATTTTTCAGTATCCGCTTGTGCCCTGTCACTGCAAATCAAAACAAAGTCCTTTATCTTAGGATGAAACATTTCTATCTAGGAGGTGAAAAGTGTACAAACACAGACGTGAGAAAAGGATTCCTACTGTCATAATAATTCACATGAGCAAAAGTAAGTGTAGTGATCCAGGCAGCTACTCAGCTACTCAAGAGTAAACAGGTCATCTAAAAACTAAATAAGGAATGTCTGTACAAATTACTTTTTTTTACTTGCTGACAATTGACACAACTAATCTGAAAATGTTGTAAATTTGAAGAATGTGTTTTTGAACAATTATGTTATCTAACCAAGTGGGCTACTGTATGCTAAAGCTAACACCACCTCCATTATCAACAGTATCTAAAGAAACATATTAGCTGGATAGCTACCTTAGTCAAATGCTATTGGGTTTTCAGGAGAGTTTCATTAGCTCGCTAGCTATCTAGCTTATGTTGTCGTTGCTCCTCTTTCGGCTGCTCTTGTTAGGGGTCGCCCCAGCAGATTATTGGTTTTTAACACTGGATGCCCTTCCTGATGCAACCCTCCCCAATTTGATCCGGGCTTGGGGCTGACACTGAGAGTGCACTGTTGCATGCAACCTCAGTGGCTAGGATCAGTTCCCTGGTCGGGAATCGAACCCGGGCTGCAGCAGTGAGAGCGCTGTGGCTTAACCACTAGTCCTCCAGGGACCAGCTATCTAGCTTATGTTAATCTTGACGCATTACCTATAGGCTGTTGCAGGACTTAGATGTACAGTATTTAACACAATATGCAATGGCTACTGAACATTATATTTAACCTTTCTAGCAGTACACTGGTGTTCCATTCTGTCGGAGGAATGGAAATCGACTTATCGGACATTTTCAATCATTATAAACAAATTAATTATCTTATTGCCGCAAGTCTGTTGTAATATTAGTCAGGATACTGTTGGGTTTCTGTGTGTAGAGTATCGTGACTCTGTGTTTAGCTGCTGGTGAACAGGAAAATGGGAGGAGTTTGAGCCCCCTGCTGGGCAGACAATTCACACCTCTCCACAATAAACATTGATTCAGAGATAAAACGGACAGCAGAACTAAAGCTTTTCTGATAGTAAGACACTGTATACAACTGCCACAATAAAATTATGATATTTAAACCTAGCTTGCTAGGTAAAACAAAGAAATACTTATGAAACACTGCAAATTCTTAAAGGCCTGAGTGTCTACTTTCATATGAGCCATTAACTACTACTGTGAAATGTGACATCACAAATAAATTCAACGCTGAACATGGCATCCGCAAAACAGGTGGAAATCTCTTTTTTTTGGCATCTGCTAAAAAGAGTTAATATAGAGCTTTCGTAGAATAAAATATCAAAAGGTCTGGCTAGCTAGTCTAGTCTCACTCAGCTAGCTAATGGCTTACCTGTACATGTTTCCACAAATTGGATGTTGAGCTGTGAAATGCTGATATCCTCACTAGTTTTGGCTTGCATAATTCGCAGATGATTATTACACTGCTTCATCTGAAGCATTTAAAACTAAAGTCGCCTGATAAATTGGGCCAGAGATGCTCATCTATCTTCACTGTCTCAGACGTTGCTGCTGCTGTCTGAGAGTGTACATTTCAGACAGAAACTGCTTTGACAGTCTTTTACTTGGCTTGCAGTCTTCGGAGTTTAAATGCATTCATAATTTTAATCTATGACAGAGATAAAAAATATGGCAAAGTTGTTTATTTTATAGAAAAAAAAACATCAAGTTCTACTGAAAGACGTGTTACTGCTGAAAACCATGTACACGACTACTGTAAGGAGTTTTACTCTGTAGGTTACTTTCCAGCCCTGGTAGTTGCTGTCCTTATATAGGAGGGAATATCATTTTCCATTTCCATTGTATATATATAACAGTCAAAATTCTCAACAGCAATATAACATGCATTTTTTTTGTTAAAACAGGATGCAAGTATCAGAAAATGAAAGCTGGAATTCTGATCTATCATCTCATATTTATCTTTCAATCTCAAACCCAGTGTCTTCAGTGTATAGCAAAGACAAAGGAACTGGCCTTACTGAGAAAGCAGTTTTGTTGTGCTACAGGCAGATGGAGACACAGTCACATTAATCACGTGTGTTCATTTATTTCCACACAAGTGTCTCTGAATAATTATATCTGCCTTCATGGATTAACACAGACAGCATGCTAAAACATATAATGCAACCCAGCAAGCTGTTACTTAGAGCAGATTTGGTGTCTTTTATTAAATTCCTGTTTTCACTTGATATCTTTTTCTGGAATAAAAATAAAAATGAGACTGTAGCGAGTCTGCCAGCCCCAGCCGGGTGTGTTTTTGGCATGTGTCTAATGTGGAAGGAGGCTCATGTTTTGAAGTAGCGTGATGTGCTGCGTGGAGCTGCTCAGGAGCCTTTTCCACCTGTGGAGACAGCTGGATGAGGAGGGCTAAATTTAGGCGAGCGTCTGCAGTGCTGGGTCTGGGAGTCCCAGCCTCTCTCCTGCCTGTCACACTGTCTCTCTTCATTAGACAGAGGGGAGCTTGGGGACCATGGGAAAGTCAAACAATCATTTAAGCACGAACGTGGCTCTATTTCCACAGCCTTCCGCTGCTCTTTCTGCTGCTGAGGGGAGCCTGTGCACAATGGCAGGATCCCATCCCTATTCAGGCACTGTCAGGCACTGATTCACATATTCTTTTCACATCACTCAGGCAATAATGACAAAAATTTCCTCTTTTTGAGGAGCCAGTTGGCTCCCCGCTATGCCAGGCTTTAGTTAGGCCTAGCTGGACTGACATTTTGGCTCCACTTTCAATATTTGGCTTTTGCATTCATTGTCTGTTGAACTTGAAATGGCTTGTTTAAGCTCAAGCCTGGGAGAGAATTCACACCATAAATATTGCATTTGCATAACATCTGCACCTATAGGAGGAAAGAAATAGAAGGGGAAAGGCAAAAACATTTGTATGGAAGGTTGTGACGGAGCTGTTTAGCTTGGCATGTTATATGCAGCCCTCCAGTGCATGAAAGGCTTGTAATGGAGCTGTTGAGAGAATGCTGGTGCTGAATGGCAATCTGAGGTGAGCGACTCGATCCTCTGTATTGTTCTGTGAATTAGGATTACACATTAGGGCTGTGATGATGTCTGACACAAACACAGACAATCTTAAAAAGTGGTCATCGCCATTACCACTTTATTTGGAACACCTATACATTCATGCACATTCATGCACAAACTTCAGTTCGTGTTAATATCAAACATCAAAATGGGGAAAAATGGGATCTCGGTGACTTTGACCGTAGTGCCAGATGAGCTGCTTTAAGTATTTCAGAAATTGTTTTTCCCCTTGGGATTTTTATGTACAACATTCTCTAGAGTTTACAAAGAATGGTGTGAAAAACAAAAAAACACAGAGTGAGCAGCAGTTCCTTGGGTGGAAAACATGTTGATGAGAGAGATCAGAGGAGAATGACCAGACTGGTTTGAGCTGACAGGAAGGCTATGCTACAGTAACTCAAATAGCCACTCTTTATAACCACGGTGAGCAGAAAAGCATGTCAGAAAGAACAACACGTCGAACCTTGAGGGGGATGGGCTACAACAGCTGAAGACCACATTGGGTTCCACTCTTGTAAAGCCAAGAAGAGGAATCTGAGACTACAGTGGGTACAAGTTCATCAAAACTGGATAGTTGAAGATTGTTTTCTGGTATTTTTCCAATCTTCAGCTGTCTAGTTTTGGTGAGCTGTGCCCACTGAAGCCTGGTATATATTACAGTATATATAATGATATAACATACTCAGCATGAATGAAAACACATACGAGATCTATTCCTTCTTAAAGAGTTAAAAAGTAACAAAGGCCACAACTTGCTCTAAGTATATGGCAACACTCAAAACTTTAGCGAAAAAAGGAAACATTCCAGCAGCAACGTTAACAATGTGGGTGGAAAATCCTCAAGGACGAGCTTAATTAATGGAAGTAATTAAGTGTCCTTTATCTTAAAGAAGGACAAATGGTGTTTCCATAGTCTCTCGGTAAAATGGCCAATTGAAATAATTGAATAACGTCTGTGGGGGGAATTTTAAGTGATAATATATCCTAATTTGGCAAACAAGTCAATGGCACTATATGGCTTTATTACTTCCTGCTGCTAGTTCTCAGGCTGTCTGCTCCTCAGTCAGATCTGGACAACGCTTTTCAAACTTTCAGCTGTCTGAAAGTGCCAAACCCTGAGGATCAGACACGTTAGGTTTCTGCCAGAGCAAGATTTCAAGGTGTTGTCATGAACCTCAGAGATTAAATGGTATACCTGAATCTAAGTCAAATGTGAACTAGTTGTTCAAAACAGTTTTTCATGTTTTGTTGTCATGATAATATGGTTTCCAAGGCACTTGAAGGCAACAAATGGAGCTCTGAATGCCATCCACCTTTCAGAACACAGACATAAAGAAGACTAAAGAAGTTTACATGTAGTTTCATGTTTAAACTTTATAACCTTAGTTCTATAAGGTTCTGTTTGAGTGAAGAGCTGTTTTGAGATATGGGATTTGAAAATTGTAATATCAAAACTTTCATGTTCTGTGTTTTCACAGCTCAGTTGGGCTACACTTTAGGGTTGGTTTAAATTTACACTATAACTCAATTATAATGTATAGATTGCAATCAAATACTGTTTGACTTTGTTAGGTTGTATTTGGTTGTTTCTTAATGAAATTAATTTAATTACATACCTAATAAATGGTTGTAAACTCACATTATGATCATATATGCCCTTCAAGTTTTATTTTTCTGAAAATATTCTTAAGTTACATTCTTCTCTGGCTTGCCATACTAAGGCTTCAAGTAGGTCCATTGTTCTCAGAGTATAAATGGTTGGATATTGGATATTGATTAGCCATGGCCTCCTATGGTGCATTCATCCTATGATTCATGATGGTATTCATCTTGGATAATGATGTATGAGTTCCTACAATTATACTTCAGCTGCACTATAACATAGACAGTGCCATGATACTGAGTCTGTGGTTTCTTGTGATGACAAGTGATATCAACAAGGAAATACACGTTCTTCACATCTCGCAAATGAGAGACTACTCATGCCTAGTTTAGATTATGAGTCAGTGTGATAGCAGTAGGGTTTTTTTTAATTCAGATTTTTGCACTCAGTCTGTTTCTGAAGGAGAACTGAGAACAGCCGTGTGAGACAGCTCTGAAAGGGCTCGTGCCAAGGCGCCATTAGTAGCATCAGCACACGCTGACACAGGCCAGAGTGCCAACAGTGAAGTCTTTAAGAGCGCGTCAACACCACAAAATGAACTAACTGCTGAAGGCTGTTCCCATGGTGTTGTTTAAAATGATGGCCCACACGCTGGTGTTCAGTGGATGCGTTAACAAAGGAGTAAAGTCATCCATCCATTATACAAGAATACACTGGAACAACATAGAGAACCTCCAGGATCTTGGTGTAACCTCCAAACTTGACCTTGACAGGATTTCCTTCTACAGGCATACACATAATGCAGTCAAGGGCAGCATTTAAATTGAGCAGGAGTATGATTAATGTAAACAGCAAGTAGTGCTAAGCTCCTGCACCTTAGTCTTATGGGCATATAAATCATTTCCAATATCATCTTTAACCATTTAACTATACAATGTGATAAGTCACACTGACAGACAACCGAGGCAGATAGATTCTAGCAATGCTAATCCCATAAATCCTACATATTAATTCTTCTGGCTGTTTTACATTATTTTAATCATGTCAATTTAAACAAAGATTTCAGTGAGGTATAGATTAGCCAGAGAAACTGACTATTAGCTGACTAAATAAAGAGGTAAGAGATGCTAGTGTTCATTTTGATAGTTTACAGTAAAAACTATATTTTGTATATATATTTTTTTAATATGAGATTTTGATGTGAACGTAAGAAGTACTAAAAAACTTACGATTTGGCCACCCAATTATATACAAGCCCTTAGGACAAAAATGGAAATATTAAAAATTATTATTTTTTTGCCTCCAACATCTCCCCTACTATCATTCCATGATCTTTCAAGACAAATGATGTTTTGAGTCCTGTATGTATCTCCTCCTGCTGATTTTTTTGTATAATCATGTACTTCCATTTCCAATTCTTCCTACTGTTTCATAGCATTTCACTTCTTATATAAGTTGTTACAATGCTCCATTTACCTCTGAGTAGCCCAAATTATTGCCATTGTTTCCCTTTCTTTTCTTTCTTGTTTTCTCAAAGCATTCTGTTGTACATGTACCTACCTATCTAGAATGCAAGCTAGCTAGACTATTGTGCTAGCTAAATTAACCATGACTTTATACAGCATGCCTATTTCATATAAGTGTATTTGTACTGAATTTTATATACACTTAACCTGCTTTATAATCTACTAAGCAGCTGTTGCTAAATGCACTTGCAACCTAGGTAGTTAGCTAAACATCAGTAGCTTAATTTTGCTAATCAATCGTTCATTTGAATGGCATTAAGAGTTGGGTGTGGTGTGGAAAGCCAAAAGTAACAATAGTATCACATCAAATTTTACTATCTTTTTTGATATTGCAACTAGAAGGCATTCATTGGCTGTGGAGGCTCATTTCTCACCTCTCTGATAGCCTTCGTGGCATAGGATACTGCTGCATAGAGGACTTAAACAGCTTTTAGCATTTAAAAGGTGAAAAAGCAAAGAAAATTTTAAGCCTATGTAAGCAATGGTGTCAGGTGACACTTAAAAGGGAAAGCCATCTGCAGACACAGATATATGACCCAGTGGCTAAGTAATGGACTTCTGTGAGAACAGTCCCCATAGGCTACCCTAATGCCTTGTTAAGAATCTGTTGATCCTATTTCGTGCCACTTTATTGCCACTAACATGAAGGTATTGTATTACGGACAGGAACAAATAGCCGTATGGCGACAGAATAGGATGGCTTCATGTATTATACGCTAGTCTCCATTTCCTTTAGAAGAAGGATTTTTACAGCTAACTGGGTGGTATTCACAGCACACTGACTGAGCTGGGTGCATAGCTAGAGGACACTGGGATGTGTTGGTCAGGTCTAGCACTGTGTCATCTACTACTCAGGTGGACAAAAATTACTGAAAAAATGTTTTAAATTGTAACATGAAAGCCAGCAAATGTTAAGCATCATAAAATAGGGACTCAAACATTTTGGGTTTTGTCTTTTCAACTTACAAGCTTACTACATCTCATTCCAAGTAGAGATTTCTTAAGGATCATGGAAGACATACAATATTTATTATGGCATGGAGTTGAAAATATGTTAAGGTTTGGTAGTATATTGTAATAAACACAGTGTCCTGATGAAACCATTTAGGCAGATATACTTTGTCTCAAGTGTTGTAAAACTAAAAGCAAAAGCAAACACTATAATTCGAATAATATTACTGTTTTAATTAATATTACATTAATATTCCTAATCACTAATTATTTGATTATTTATAGGGATTCTTGTGTTCCCTGGAGGACTAGTGGTTAGGCCTCTGTGCTCTCACCGCCATGGCCCAAATGAACCAAAGGTTCAATTCGCAGCCAGACACCAACTCCAGTCACCGGGGTTGCACACGACATTGCACTCCCAGTGCCGGTCCCAATCCTGGACAAAAATTTGTGAGCGTTGCATCAGGAAGGGCATCTGTTGTAAAAACTGTGCCAAATCAAATATACAGACCAGTGATCCGCTGTGGCGACCCCTAATGGGAGCAGCCGAGGAACAACAACAGTCTATAGGGATTATACTGTATAGTCAGTTTCTAGGTCATAATTTAAACTTGTGATATTCACTATGTAAACTCCTTTGGACCAAAGTTCAGCTTTTCCCTGAGTCTTAGCTTTCCTATTCAGTGGCAAATCTAGATTATGTAGGGGCCCCAGGCAAAATAAATGCATGAGACAGATTTTTGGTTGTTATTATGTCTTTATTATGTAATTATACAATGTACATTTAAAAGTAGTCAAAACACATCTAAAAGAACATAACTGGATCATTTTTACAGCTTCACGGTGTGTTTTTTTACAAATAGGAATTCAAACCTCAGTGAGGAAACAACATGTCCATCTTCAACTATTTACAGTTCATTGTCACCTTAAAAAGGCTGCCTACAAGTCTTAGCTAAAGCGAATGCTGCCACTGTGTCCTCCATGTCCAAAGACCTTCAGATGTTGCGCTCAGCTGAAACTTAATGCCAGTGCTGAAAGCCTCTCCTGGTTCATTGTTGACCTGAGGTATGTTTTAATCAGCTTTAAAGCTGAAAAACCTCTTTCACCTGATGCAGTGGTGACAGGAAGAGGTAGGAGCAGATGAAGTGCAATGCTCAAGTTTCCATGCAGATCTAGACGTTGCTCCTTGTAGATGTAATCCTGCATGTCTCTTGGAGAGGTAGATGCATGATCAGGAAAGGAATGCACAGCAAATTGGATGACCTCCATGACCAAATCCTCTGAATGTATGTCATGTAAGGCTCTCTCCGAGCTTTTGAAGTTGTATTCAAGTCTTCCACTCTGTATTGTTTGTGTCATGCTTTCTTTTGAGAACAGAAAACTATAAAGGACATAAAAATCCTCCAGCTTAGAGAATCGGTTATTGAGGCTTCTGAGGACTGTGTCAGCCAAGGGCAGAAAAAAGCCTCTGCTGGAGGGAATTGTGTCTGATCTCTGCCCTTATATAGGAACTGCAGTGATGTTTTGCGTCTTTTCTCTGGCAATGTAACTTCAATATCCAGAGCTTCCCTACCTCTTGCATCGGTTTGACAGGCAGCAAGTCCACTTTCCCTGAAATTACCCAAGTATTCTCGCACTCCCTGAGTTTCCCTTTTAAGTGTTTCTAGAGAAACACTTGAGCTCTGAAGAATTTTGCTCAAATGGTTAATCTGATACAAAACATTAGCACATATAGCACACTGTTAACATTAATTAATTCATTAAGTATCATGAACTAACAATGAACATTAGGTAGTTCATGATACTTAATGAATTAATTAATGCATAATGAACTAACATGAGCTAACAATAAACAATTGTATTTTAAGAAATAAATGTATAATTGTTTATTGTTAGTTCACGTTAGTTCATTATGCATTAACTAACTAATGTTAACTTTTAATTTATGTATTAGTATTTGTTGATATTAAGATTAATCAACATTAACAAATGCTGTAAATGTATTTTCATTGTTAGTTAATGTTAACTAATATTAACTAATGTGTTTATCTCCACACTGTGTGTGTGACCGTTCCTAACCGCTCTCCCTCTCTTTCTCCGAGTTACACCCCTGAGCTGC
>CM074961.1:15140677-15151106 GCA_037577455.1 Pangasius macronema
GTATGTCGACATTTTTGTGACTGGTAGTGTATATTTTACAGATAAAATGACACTATATGTATTCTTATTGTTATAGAGAATATATTTAACCCCTCCCTTAATTATTAGAAATTAATTTACTCAATTGTGTAGTGTAGTTTAGTAAGTGTAGTTTGAAAATTAAGCGCGCGCTGGTGCAGCAGACAGGTACAGAGATGTATGTTAATAACATGGGGCTTGATTTCCCCTCATTTGCACTTCCAGCCTGAAACCACTGAACTGAATTATTAGTGGATCTTCGCCATCCTTCATCACTAGGCACCAAAAGCAAGAATTATTGGCCTTCCGATCCTAAATGATCACTGCTATTAGTATGTTGAGCATAATTGCATGTGAGCTTGGTGCAGGGATATGACAAGGCGAACTGCTCCTTAAGCTTTTGGACATCAGTCATCATTAACCCCAGCAGTCGGAGCACAAGGCTGCGTCTGACCTTATCACATCTGGCTCTCGGTGAGAAACAGGCAGCGGGGGTGTCGCCTGCATTCTGACCACTGTCTCTGGGGTTTTAAAATGAATTGGTCACATCCATCTAGATGACTGAACACACAAACAGGCGCTGCGCAGCATCATCAAGCAAACCGAATCAATCCATCAGGGTACCAGTTATAACCAGAAAAACAATTAATGGACCTGTGAGCTAAATTGTTGCATTTATATTTCATGGATGATTTTCACTCATATATCACTTATATCAGGTTAAATAGACTACATTAACAAATATGTCATGGTACCGCTGATAATTGTTCCTGAATTTGGTTTCCAGCTGTCCTATTAACCACACACTCATGCAGAAGTTGTAAAGCTGCTAATGCTGTAGTGGGGTTTTGCTGCAAATATTTAGACCATATAGATGATATCACAGTGCATCATGTCATCTGTGTTAAAAAACAGTGGGAAGCCACTGAATTATAAATAAATAAATACATTTTAAATCACAGCACAAATTAATTTTCAGTTAAAATTCATGTTTCTGGCTCATTAGGCAAATATGTACCATTATATTTATTTATTGGAGCCATTAGGATTTTCCACCAACAGAACCCATTTACAGTACGTATGTTAAAATGGTTTGTGTCAATTTAAATTTGTGTCAATATTTAATATTCACAGCACTTTGCGTAGTTTCCAAAATTGCAGTGGGATTGATATTAAGTTGATATTAAGTCTACTGGTTTATAAGAGCTATAAGTTATAATTTAACCCATTCAATTCTACTTAACAGTCAATTAGGCCCAATCTACACTCACCCACCACTTTATTAGGAACACCTGTACACCTGCTCATTCATGCAATTATCCTGTAATGCCAGGAAATAATCACTCTTTACAACTGTGCTGTACAGAAAAGCATCTCAAACACCAAACTTTGAGGTGTATGGGCCACAACAGCAGAAGAACACATCAGGTTCCATTTCTGTCAGCCAAGAACAGGAATCTGATTGAGTGTGCACAGGCTCACCGATAGGACAGGTGAAGACTGAAATAAGACCAGGTAATGATTTTCTAATGGCTGATTCGAGAAGAGCATGAATGAGCAGGCATGTGTACAGGTGTTCCTAATAAAGTGGAACACTTTACCTGAGTCAGATAGGAAATTGTGGTACTATGACTAATGACTGAATTCCACTTTCTCAGGATTGATGATTTAGGTGATTATTCTTATTGTCTCCTGTGTGTCCTCTTTAACTGGCACACATATGTATGTAACTGAACCACTTCCTGCGATTTTTAAAAAAAAATTTTTTAAGAGGCAAGTTCATCTAAATCTTTCTCCAAAACAGACAAACTTTCCAATTAACGCAGTCATTAACAGTACATCTGTTGTCACTTAGTCACTTTACACCCTACTTTAGTACAGTGCAATGCTTTGTTTTGTTTATACCACGCATATTGTTTTTCCACTTATATATTGTATATTATATTTTAATTGTACCTTTTTTTATTCTAATTTAATCACATGTTTAAATAAGGTTGATAGGTGTTGCTTTTATGTAGTGTGTTTTATATATCCTTATGCACATATATATTTTATGTATATATATATATAAAATAATGTAAATATGCTATGTGTGAGCAATTTGCATGTCTTGACATACTGCACAAATGATAAATAAACATGACTTTCAATCATTTCCCCATAAGACTCGACACTGGCAGCTTGCATTATTCATGAAATCGTACTACTTTTGTCTTGCAATTTTGACACTTTTTTAAAAAAAATATTATCATTTAATTCTTGAAACTTTACTACTTTTTCCCCTTGAAGTATCTTGCAACTTTATTCTCAGAATCTACCAAATTCATATCTTGCAATGTTACTATTATTATTATTTTTTTTTTGGAATATTTTTTTAAACCGCCTCTGAACCACTATTGTGCTTGTGCCTATAATTCAAACTGAAACAAATGGCTTCAGTCAGAAATAAAATAGACCCATTAAGGTAATTAACCTGATTCATTTGCAACGCTGAAGTAATCCAGCCTCTCAGGTTAGTTCGCGCTTCTCGTTCACTGTGATCACACTGAGATTCTTTGGTGTAACTTATCGTTCACAGAGCTGCGATATTTATTTCTTCATTCAAAAGTGTGATGGATCAAAGTCACTTGGTGAGTTTTTCTAACAGACTCTCTGTGGCTATAGTGCTGCTTTTTCTTAGCTTCAAGGAATATTTGGAACAGCTTAATGAAATGTGTGTAAGAGAAACAGAGAGAGAGAGAGAGAGAGAGAGAGAGAGAGAGAGAGAGTAAGACAAAAGAGCAAAGGGAAAATCCCAGATGGCTCAACAGACGGTTTTGTGTGCTGCAGACAAAACAAGAGCGCGGATATGTCTTGGAGGAGTATAAATCGAAAGCCATGCTGATGCTGGACTTCCAAAGTAAAAAAAAAAAAAAAAAAGGAAAAAGGGGTGATTCTCATGGGATTATGGGAAATGATATGAACACATACATCATCTGGTATTGGAAACTATGACCTAGATGAATATGCATCATCCTCAGGCAGGTCCTGTTTGTTAGTGTGGTCTCTACAACATCAGAAGGTGTGTACAAAATGTACAGATGCCATATTTCAAAGCGTACCTCAATTCCCAAAGGATTCAGTAAAGAAGAGAAATAGGTTATGCCTATATGCCTATAGACACAGGGCTGTATCGCTATGTTGCTTAGATTACACAACTTTGTCACTTGCAATCTGTTGTTTTGTGGACGTTGCATTATGGACACTATGTAAGCAATCGCAGACATGGCTTACACACTACACCATCTCTGATATGGAGAGAACGCACCGTGCGCCTGAGCCTCAGTAACCTCCATGTAGGGCAAGCCTGCGCAAGTTGCTGTGGTGGTTGTTTTAATGCTCTGTTGCATGGAAACAAGAAAAAGGAGAAATATGTAGAGGAAGGATAGATTGAGGAGACGTAAGTGGGGGTGGAGTCAAAACATACAGTACAGTGAGCATCTTTTACAATCATGCTTGCCAATAAAATATAATATTTGTATTATAATGAAGAACTGCAGACTCTCTGCTGTATGTATGTATATGTGCATATGGCCAGGTCCATAAGTATTTGGACAGTGACACAGTTTTCATAATTTTGCCTCTGTACACCATTTGAAATGAAGAAATCAACCCAGTAGAGCTGCTTTTCACTTACTGAAGACAAAACTGAAGGCAGAAAGACCCACAAACAAGCAGCAACTGAAGGCGGCTGCAGTAAAGGCCTGGCAAAGCACCTCGAAGGTGGAAACTGAGTATTTGGTGATGTCCATGGGTTCCAGACTTCAGGCAGTTATTGACTGCAAAGGATTTGCATCCAAGTATTAAAAATAATCTTAATATTTATGATTGTTAGTTTGTCCAATTATTTTTGAGCCTGTGAAAATGACTGTAATTCCTAAACAGTTAAGGCAATATTTTTGTTAAACCCCTTGAATTAAAGCTGAAAGTCTACACTTCAGCCAGATTTTGATTGCTTTATTTCAAATCCTTTGTGATGGTGTACAGAGGCAAAATTACGAAAAGTGTGTCACTGGCCAAATACTTATGGACTTGGCTGTGTATATGATTTCTGCACAGCAATCCACAAAGACAAAGAGATAGTGTTCCTGTAGCTCAGTACTATCTTATAGACGTGTACTGTATGTTTGTTTGTTTGTTTGTTTAGTTATGCAACGTATGTCTGAGCCAAACTAAAAAATCTGCCCAGGCCACATCAGCATGTTACATAGCATGCTGTTTTAAACATTTTCTGTGTAGCTCTTATAAAGTTATTTTATGGAAACCTTATTAATATTAACATTGATTATAAGCAGTGTTTCAGCATCTGGGTCCAGGATAATGTGAAATGTAGAGTACTAGATACTGTGGGTCATTTCAAGATTTTTTCCAGTTCACATGGGCCGAGTGAAACAAGGCAACGGGCCGTATTCTGCCCACAGGCTTCACGTTTGACATGGGATTTAATTAATGTACTATATAATGGGAAAAAAGTCTTAAAATGTATTGAGTTGAGTGTTGAGGGGCGAAGGGAAAAATTTATGGGGGTGGGTTGGGAAGGGGGGGTAGCATAGCCTAACCCAGCACCCTCCTAAATCCAGTCCTGAAAGATCGTCTGTTCTGCCAAGAGAACTGGATGTGTATTGCAAAGAAACTTAGCTATGTTTATACTGGGCATCTCCTGGAATCATGTCATCTTTGTTTTATATTTGCTGTTCCTAAAAAGCATTTAGGTATGACATGCCAAATACTTTCTTGTAGAAGAAATATTACAAAAGTTTCCTATGAGACTCTCAGTGGCTGTTTCTCAATGCTGTTTTTGCTACTTGTCATAGAAGGGCTCACGCTGCAAGATTCTTTGTTGGGAATTTCAAACATGAAAATATCAGAGCATCTGTGACAGCTCAGAGACTTGTCGACTGAGCTTGGGATGGTTGCCACTGACCCCCAAAATTAATCTGTGACAGGAAAACTGGGCGAAAAGCATGTAGGGTGCATTCAGCATTACTCTTAGCTTAAAAAAAATGGCTATTCAGTCTGAACTCAGTTTAATGTTTATTTTACAACCAGCATGACCGATAATCAGTGCCTAATTAGGGGCTTTTTTAGAGGTCCATGGTGTATCTGCTGCATGAAGACTTTTGTAAGAGATGGATCAGTCTAAAATCCCATTCTAAGCAATTGAAGGTCACTTGCTTCAAAGTCACGTTCCTATTCCAACAGAAATATGTTTGAGTGTTGATTTCTTCTTAATTAAAAGAGGGTGTTGCAAAACACATATGATACAATGCCTCTCTCTCGAGAGCAGTTAACTTGCTGCCTCAGACATTCTGGATGACATTTGGCGAACTTGTCGATTTGGTAAGCAAATCCCAAGCCTGCTTCGATACTAATTGAACAGCGGTGAATAAAAAATTAATTAAGCTCTCTTTCTCCCTTAAAGTATGCACTTAACGTGTGAGAATCCGATCTCCAGATCCTCTTCTACTCAGTGTAGCTAAGTGCATTCCTGAAAGGTCAACCCATGTCACAAGATCACCAAACGATTTGAGGTCATTGCAGAATCCAATAATGGACCTAAATACAGAGGGGTCTGATGTTGGCTTTTTGCTGTAGATGGAGATTTATTTTTTTAAAATGGCATGAAATAGTTTAAAATGCTGAAAGGAAAAGAAATGACTATTAATTACCTTTGACCTGTGGAATCGAGGTTTTATATTAATCCTTTCAGTCCTGGCACTGTGCTTTTACACTTTGGATTAAATGAATGAGAAGAAAGTAAAGGTGGTTCAATAATATAGTATGTGCTTGTTTGCTTTTCTCCTTGCCTTTGGATTATTAAATGAACTGTCTCAATGACGTTTCCTAGCATTCCTTGCATTAACAATAGGTACATAGGTCTACATATAATGTCCCATTTTCAAAAAATTTGGTCATCTGTCAATTTCCACTCACTAGCTACAGTAGCTCTCCCCATCACACAACAGCTACCAACCGGGGAGGGTAAAGGCTACTTCCTCTGAAACAAGCCACATCTTTTCAAACTGGTGCTCGTGCTGCGTCACAGCTGAACACTCTCAGAAGAAAGCGGTAACTGCCCTCTTCCATGTACATAATTAGGTGGAGTTGCTCTGATTGACAGCGGAGGGAATAACACCATCCCTCCCACCCAGAGAGCATGGCCAGTTTTGCTCTCTTGGACCTCCATCCACAGATGGCTATGGCATCACTGGGATTCAAACTCGCGATCTGTTTTTGTTGCACAACTTGGGAACCATTAGTTGACTGTATGTAGAGTTTCTAATGCATTATCATCATCAGTATGTAATTTGCATCAAATTTCTTTTAGGGTTTATTTTTAAACTATTTTGCATGGTGACTTCAGGTAAACTGATGGTTTTGAGTTTCTGGTGAACGTAGCAAAACTTGTAAAAAAAAAAAAAATACAAGTAATAACTAAAGAATCAAGGCAAAACTTTTTTGATTGTGCACAAATACGTGGCTAGAAAGGAGAGGAGATGTTATTATCTGGTTAAGTTCTTACTAAAATATGGGAGAAACATAAAAAATAGGTTCACATGTTTGTTACAAAATGCATTTCTGTATTTTCAACATACAGAATATTGTATTGTATTGCTTTACGTTGTTCATATGTATGGAGTATATTGTATTATCTTCTAAATGCGTTGATATTTTTCCTAATGCCCACTAGAACTGGTGATCTATTTCTGAGTGTCTATTACATTGAAAGTCTGCAAAATTTGTATTAAATCATTGACCCTAACATTTATGTTCCAATTCAGTGTATACACCAGAACTCATTTGTTGCTGTTCCGGTGCAGTGGCTTCAGAAAGCCGAGCTCGTTCCTGACATGGAGAATCAGCACTGAGCATGAAAATACTGCCGGCATGAAAATTCATGGGCTTTACAGTTCATGACCCCTGACTGGTCACTGTTAAACAATGGGAAGTTTTGCTTCAGATGGTGGCTATTTATCCACCTGTTTTAGTGTATAATACTTTTGTTACACCTAAAGAATCTGAGATACAGACGTGACCTGCTAGCACTTAATTTTACAGATATGCAGTAAATACAAGTAATTATCATGGATAATTATTATTGTGTATTATCTCCCTATAACACCATGACCCATTGTGCTTTATTCTTTATAATAACATGCAATAATTATTAAACATACCTCTGAAAGTAACTGTTATTGACTTATTATTGATTTTAAATACAGATCTTTGTATCAAGTACTGCAGTATTCCTCTATGTTTTTTAACATATTAGTTAGAAGGTACTTTGTACTTTGCAAACTATTTAGATTTACCTATTGTTGTATTTTTCACCTAAGTTACTTATGTACTTAATATCAAAACATACACGAAATGTCCAGATATGGACTTTGTTCTGAAAAAAATAAGTGGTACCTATAATAATAATAAGTGGTATATTTTCACTGTAGTAAACAGGAGTTTCTGCAGTAGTGGACACTGCCTCCAAATAAATGGCCTGACCTTCATCATGTTTGGTTTCTCTCAGTGTGACTGATGAGCTTGATGATCTTGCCATTGACCTTCAACTTTTTTGTGCAATATTCAAGCAAGTCAGTACAGTGTATACTGTTTTTCTAATCTTGCAATCTAACCGTGAGGATACTATGAAGGACAATGGTGCAGTTATTCATTTTGTGATTTTGACTTTGCCTATGTTCTCAGGGGTGTAAATAAGCTCATTTTTATGTTTTGGCACCTCAGTGGCAGAATGAGCTTCATCCCTAAAGACCTTCCTTTTCAGACAGTATCAAGGCTTACACTTTTCTCTAATGCACTTGCATTACATTGTCTGCCTTTTGTATTAGTAATGTGAAGGCAGGGCACAAGTGTGCAAGTTCAGTGTCATCTTTACTAGGGCAAATATGGAATATCGTAGTCAAAGGCCATTATGTCGGTCAAAGCACAGGCAGATGATATTAAATCATAAAAATCCATAATTCATAAAACGAGAAAACAAACAAGGGTCAAAACCAGGAAGTCGTAGCAGTAGAAAACAGAACACTGGAAAACTTGTGCACAATAAGCCTTCAAAACAAGGGACAGAAACAAGAGGGTATAATTAGATAAATATAGCAATGGTTTAGCACAGAACAGGTGAAAACATTAGGGTTATCAACCAATGACAGCACAGGGGTGCTTTTCTAAACTTATCTGTAATATTGTTGATACATTTGGGTTTAAAATTAAGCATTAGTCTCTGGTTAAGCAAGAAATTTGACTTGCTGTTTTTGTTGCTTTACGAATGATTCTTTTGTCAGGGTTTGAGTAATTTAATTTAATTAAGCATGAACATGTGTTTTTGATGGAGACTACAAAGCATGTCTCTGTCTTCTGTAAGTCTTTCTGGATAAGACCATCTGCCAAATGCCATAAATGTAAGAGTGTATGCTAAATGACTAAATGTAAATGTATTGTTTGATTATATTTATTCTGAATTCAATTTAAAATGATGTGTATCAGACTATACAATATTTGTTCTACTCTATATTTTACCATTACTGTATATGAACACTCTCTATTTATATAAAACAAACCTTATATATAGAGTCCTCACTTTACCATCTGTTTGTTATGTAGTCAGCGAGGCAAGGCTTGCACACTGAGGGAACAGCGCAATGACTTTTAAACAAATGTGCTAAAAATGATCACGTAGCAGGCACAATCTGAACTAATTTGGGAAGTGTTCACAGAAAATCCAACAATGTGTGTGTGTGTGTGTATGTGTGTATGAGGTGGGGGAAGTGGCAGAGGAGCCGGATGGTTTGCCTGCATCCAAGCGCCTCTCAGCTCTGAATAACGAGATGTCAGGCCTTTACTTTACCGAGGGCCTCAGCTTCACGCCTCATCCATTCGTGTCACAGCATCAAGCCATCAGGGCAGACAAAGCAGAGCCTTCACTGATTAATATCCTTCGTAGAAGCCGTCTAAAATGGGGGGGTCACAAAACAGCCCCTCTGGGTCTAGATGAGTATACAATTGAGAATAATGACTGCCACCATTTTGGAGGAAATCATGGCCCCTTCGGTTTTATGGAAGAGGGCGGTTTACCGTTTTGATGTTCCTCCCCCATTCCTGCTCCTCTTCCCCCTACTCCAATTCCCCCTCAACCCCCAAACCGTTTCCTTCAGTACCTTGTTTTGCCAGCTGCTGGCACGTCCTGGCAAAAAAAGTCATTAGCAGGGAGGTCCATCGGTCAAGATTTATGACAGCGGCGTATAATGAGAATCACTACAGGCGCTGTCTGGAGAATGTGATTGGGTAACCTTTTTGTAATGGCTGTTCAGATGCTTAGTAGTTCTAGATTGACGGCAAGGGGACTAGATAGGGAGCATGGATTTATGAGGGGAAATCGGCCAAATGGGAATTCGGAATTGGCTGGCTGTGATGGCTAAACATAAAATGAGAAGTAGAAGGATGGGGGGAGAGCACAGGTGTAAAAAGCGTCTCACTCATGGTTTCAGATGAACACTATAACATTTCAACCTTCCCAATTCTCAAACATGATTTACACATAAACCAAGACTACCACAAATTGGCTCTGCATTTTCAGGGTTATTCAGCTAATGCATTGTGGTCTGTGTCAACATTTTTCTGTCCCTCAGTTAATCCAACATGTTGTCTGGGTATAATTATCTTACTATTGATGAATTTCACCAAGAAAGTCTCTCATGGAGGTCCAGCTGACATCAGCTTTTCAAGAGTGCTTAGAGAAGCACATCAGCTCGTATTTATCAGCAAGACTGCATCTGAAAACTTGGATATGCTCATGGACGAATTAATTAAAGAACAAATTTCAATAATGCTTCTTTAATGATGATGTAGTTTTAGATACCTAATGAACAAGCTGGAGGTGACAGCAGAAAGGAAAAACATGTGTGTATGTGTGTGTATATACTGGAATCAGACCAGACAGGCTAGCCTTCACTCCCCATGCACATCAATGAGCCTTGGGCCCATGACCCTGTCAGTGGTTCACTGGTTGTCCTTCTTTGAACCACTTTTGGTAGGTACTAACCACTGCATAACGGGAACAACCCACAATACCTGCTGTTTTGGAGATGTTCTGATCCAGTCGTCAAGCCATCACAATTTGTCCCATTGTCAAAGTTGCTCAGATCCTTATCCTTGCCCATTTTTCCATTTTTTCCATGCCCATCAACTTTGAGAACTGACTGGTCACTTGCTGGCTAATATATCTCACCCATTAATATATATATATATATATATATATATATATATATATATATATCCTTATGCTTGCCCATTTTTCCATTTTTTCCATGCCCATCAACTTTGAGAACTGACTGGTCACTTGCTGGCTAATATATCTCAC
>CM074961.1:15165320-15241187 GCA_037577455.1 Pangasius macronema
AGGCCAAGTGATTAGGACACCTGATTCTGATCATTTGGATGGGTGACCGAATACTTTTGGTAATATAGTGTATATACACACACACACACACACACATATGCTTGATTTGTATGCTAAGTATATTAAGTGTATTTCCAAACGCCATCATGGAATGAATTCCTGAATGTGTTTACAAGAGTGACCACATTTAAGATAGAGCTGGGAAATATGAATTTGATATGATGCAGATATTCTGATGCATTATATCACAATGCAGTTTTTTTTTCAGAGGATCATCTGTAAACTCTATATTTTTGAAAAGTGATTTAATTTGTCCTCCTTTTGTAAAGAATAAGTATAAAAATATCTGAACTACAATATGTGCCTTTTTTAAAATATGACCCCTCTGTTTTGCTGGTGTGTTAATTGTATGTGAACTATCTTGAACCACAGCAAGCCTAATTGTGATGTATCTTGTGTAATGGGTAAATTTTTTTTTTAAAAAAATCACAATATAATATGTAGGTCATATTGCAACAGACAAATTAAAAGCTTGAGTCTGTTGAGTTTTGCAGCAAATTCAATAAGCATAGTCTTTATTTATTCATTTCTGTCATTAAAGCATTGCTGTGTTGGACCTAATGTGCATGACCAATCAGATTCGAGCCAATCTCTTGCAAGCTGAAATTGTATCGCTCAAGACTGAAACATTTATAACTGAAATAGAGACTTTTGTTCAATTTTATTATCAACTTCATGTCATATAACGGTATAAATGTCACCATTTATATATATCAAATTGATTTATTAGCTAAAAGTCATCAAAAGCTACAAAAAGCTACAAAAGGTAAAAAAAAAAAAAAAACATCCCCCATCAAGCAGCAGTTAAAATAAATAGCTTGACAGAAGTCCATGTGGGCTGAGCAATCAAAAGGACAGCGTGACCTTCCACATCCACAGTGCAGAACAGAGTAACATCTCTCTCTCTCTCTCTCTCTCTCTCTCTCTCTCTCTCTCACACACACACACACACACACACACACACACACACACGCACACGCACACACTCAGCATGGACAGCTTACACAGCAGCAGTGCACGTGTTCCCAGGAGGTCAGAGCCCAGAGGAGGTGGCAACAGAAACAAGCTCAGCTCCTGCTCGGGAAGAGGCATGTTTCACAGGTGAAAAACACAAAAGATAAATTTGTTTGCATGTTGGGAATAAACACAAGTCTTCACATCTCCCCACTGTGGCTCATGGTGTGGTTTATTCTTAGAAATTTTGGATACGTGTCATGGTTCTATTGGTCTTCTGTATGCATAATAGTTCATTCTGAAGGTCTACAGTGTACAATGGCACATTGTTCCTAACCTATATAGAATACACTGATATTGTAATATCCATCGGACAGTAGCAGAACTAACACCTCACCTCTCAATGTGTTACATCACTGAACTGGACTCATCATTCAATTTAACACAACTTTTTCAGCTTAAGCAGATTTGATGCTGTCACTCAAACCATTTTGAGCCTGAACTGGTTTCCAAATGCACACCAGATTTGTTTATAATCTGAAAAAAGATCCCTGTATATTTGACCTGATTTTGACTGGGACTGAATAAATGACCATGATCAAAATAAATGAATATGATCAAATTGGTACTGTAAAGCTTAATGAATAAATAAATAAATAAAAATGAAAATAAAACAGTCAGATGTCATTTTGGCTGAATTCTGGTTGAAAATGATGAAAAATTGGGTTTTGACCAATACCGAGCTTTTCTACAAATATATTTAAGCAAAATGATGTGGAAAAGTTTTATTTAGACTACTTTCTAACCTTGCCTTAACTATCTTCCTGCAAATATCATGTTGTGTATAGAGCCAGTTTAACAAATGCAGTGGTAAATGCAGTCAGTCTGCCTAAAGGTATCTAAAAGTTAAAAGCTAGCTAAGTGTGATTTCATCACAATTTGTTAGCTCCATGCCAAAGAGAAATGGACATAAGCCTAATTATTACAGTTTGTAATCAGATACCGGCTGTCAAAACGCCTGTGCACCATCACATCATCATCAAAACAGAGAAGAGCGATTACACACTCTGTACAGATTACAGTTTTAAAACTTGTAAATGACCTAATAATCAGATATTAATAACTCTCATTAAACTCTCAAAATGGAAACAACTGAATGAATCAGCAATTATTTCAGCATTGCTGTTAGCATGAATGAATATCAGTGGAATGAAGATACGACAATGAGGCTCATGTTAAAGGAAAGACTTTATTTTTCAGAATCGCATAGAAAATGACAAAACTTGACCATATGAAGTGTTTTCCCACTCATCTGCTCAGCTTCCCATTATCTTCAGCCAAAATTACAGTTCTCTTGTTTATGAAACATTTAACATTGTCATAGTGCAATAGCTGAGTGTAGCATAATGACACATAGAAGCACTTACTATGCCCAGTACATTGCGGACTGAGGAAGAGCATCAGTTTACTATGATCAAGTTACTATTAGTGATGATGCAGGTTGATAGTAATCGTCTCCATACTGGCCAGCACTCAGACAGTCTGATGGCTCCAGAGTGTGTTGATGAGATGAAGCAATAGAGAACAATTTCCCTTGTATGTTTGTAAACTGATTATAGGCTTGAAGGATGGATGTCCATGCATGATGAAGAGAGATGTACTATTATGTTCACCCACTTGGTTTGAAGATGCAGTAAGGAGGAAGTTCATATGACAATATACTAGTGCTTTTTCTAACTTTTTTGTCTATGGTACACTGAGGTAATATTTTCCTCCCAGCATAGGACAGGTTCCAGGTTACACACTAAAACACCATTTATCATGACTTCCGCTGTAATGGAAACTTGAGAGGTCTGGAGGCCCTTGAACAAAACATGCCCTTGCTTTTTTAAGCTGATATGAGGTGAGGTAATATGTGGTTTGAGGCCTAAAGGTAAACTCCATTCTTAGATTCATCATAGATCACAGTCTGGTCAGGGGTCCCTAAGGCCAATAACACAAAAACCTAAGGAAATACCTACAGCAGCAAGACGTGAGTAAAGCACGTTTTAATGGCAGTGATTACAAAAAATGGAAACACTTAAATGCAATCAGTCACAAATTAATTTATATCTAATAAAAAGCTAATTAAAAAGTGCTGTTATTTAACAAAGACAAATGTCTCCAATGTCAGCACTTTGTAAAGGTCAGTACGTTTTCTGCCATGGGAAAGGCTTTAGGACATAAGCCATTGTGCTTTGAAGTTTCTTAGTAACATGATAAGCTGCTTTTTTGTCTTATAAACTTCAACAGAGAGAACAAAAAAGAGAGGCCGGTGAGAGAATGACTGTTTATAGCTGTTCTAATGTAAGTGATAACAGGAACCATTTCATAGATGTTACACAGCATTACATGTAACCATAAATGGATAAAAAAGTTCTTATTAATAACTCCCCCTATAGTGAGTAATTACCAAAGTTTGTTTAGGTTCATTCTTTTAGGTCTGATTCTGTATTAATATTAAAATCATAAAATGGATAGATTGGATTCTACAGTCTGACTGGCTGAGCGGCGTTCAAAGCTGTGGTAAAATCCTCGATATACGCACACCTGTGACCGCATCACAATAGAATTTGTAGAAGTTTAGAAGTAAATTTATTTTTCACAAGCAAGGGTGTTGTTAGGCATCACATTACGTTGTGCCGAACAACAACCTTATCTGTGATAAAATCACTGTAACACATATACTCTCTTGGCTTATTGCTTTAGTCTGTCTCTTGCTAAGGTTTAAAATTTTTTGGAACAGAATCAATTCATCTTAGCACCTGATCTAAGGACAGTGATATGACTTCACATTCGGATATAAACGCACACCCTTCCTGGTGAATACTTTATTACAGGATTCACTGCGGCGTCATTACGCAGCAACTGGAGCAAGACTGGATCAGGAAATCAGACTTTCACTCTAAATTAAGTCCCCTGGAAAATGGTGTGTTCTTTAAAACAGATTTCATAGCTTACTGAATGATTCTGATCACAGAGAAATGAAAATTCATGAGCTTAATTGGTGTAAAGTAGCACTTCAGGGAGGCAGATTTCAGGCAAACTGTCAGAAGACATAATTAAGAGTTCTGAGCTTTTTAAAACTATTTTTCATGCCATTTTCATATTAATCTCAATCATTTTCATTTATATAAAATGGCATGATTGAAATAGTAGATCAGCTCCTGACATAAATACATCTTTGATAAGACTATTTGACAGTTTTAGAGTTACGGGACTAAACTTACTCTCACTCCATAGGGGGCTCAGTTTTGTGAGAGGAACTGGAAATGCAATAACCCATCTGGGCGGCTCTAATCAGCTCTGTGTGAATGTGTGTGCTCACTTTGGTGGCGTGTGCCTTTCATCCTCTTTGGGTACTGCGAGGTCAACCGCTATCGCTCTCCTCCAGTTCTGCACGAATCCAAATGGCGAATCTGGCTAGTGTGTAGCAGTTGAGGATTTTTGCATTTAATAAAGCTGTCAGGAATGACACAGCCAACTAAGCTTGGGCAGGCATGTAACCCAGTACCTCCCTTCTCTCTCACACACTCTCTGTCACTCTCATTCTCTTGGACAAGAAGGATTATGGAGATGAGGATGGACATTGTTAGGAACTGTTAGACACACCTCACAAAGCTGTTTTGGGCTGGCTTTTAAACAGATGTGGCAGCCTTGTCAGATAGAGAAGCTTGTTTATTTTTTCTTCACTTTTTCACTCTTTGATGTTTTAATTGTCCTCCTCTGTCTAGTCCAGCTATTGTTCCTTTACTGGTTTAATAAAATTGCCAATTAAACCGAGACAGGGTCTTGAATTACAGTCAAGTTCTGATTATGGAATACATTGTATTTTACAGCTTATATCAATTTATCTGGCCTGTCTATAGAAGGGGTGACCAATCTTATCTACAAAGGGCCAGTGTGGGTGTAGGTTTTCATTCCAATCAAGCAGGAACTATACCTCTTTCCACTTGTTTAATTAGTTGATCTTGGCTTTTGATAGACTCAACTATGGCTTGGTTGGAATGAAATTCTTCACCCACACCGGCCCTTTCTGGATAAGATTGGACACCCATGATCTACAGCCAATCTGCCACTGCTGGGCCCTTGAGCAAGGCCCTTAACCCTCAACTGTTCAGTTGTATAAATAAGATAAACGTAAGTCGCTCTGAATAAGGGCGTCTGCCAAATGCTATAAATGTAAATGTAAATGTAAATGTACAGCCATGGTTCTCAAAGGTCCAGGGTCTGCCAGGGGTTCATGAAGCATATCCAGGGTGTCTGCAATTTTTTAAATTAGTTACAGCAATGGAAATCACAACCCACTATTTTCAAACTTATTATATTTATTATTTATTTTACTATTATTCTTATTTATTTTATTGTTTATTTTTTTCTTTTATTTTAGTTATTAACTTCTTTGACAGGTCATTTGAACTGAATGGGTTTAATCCAAACCTCAGTAACTCAAATACTTATACCCTACAATCTGCTTTATCAGCAGTATCCGTATATCATATTAAACTTTGGTATTGTCTTCTTGTACAGATATATTGCATCATATTTTATCTTGTTGTATTGGACTGTATTACAGTGCACTGTATTGCACTGAATTATACTGCACTGTACTGTATTGTATTATATTGTGTTGTATTGTATTGCACTGTATTGTATTGCACTTTTTGGTCTATGTGCTGTTCTGGAGTATGTGTGACACTGCACCAAAAAGAATTCCTTGTACACCCTGTCTTTGATGAATAAAAACATTCTTATTCTGATTCTAACCAATCACTTTAATAGGAACACCTGAAATCCTGCTCATTCATGCAATTGTCCAATCAGCCAATCATATGTCAGCAGCATAAAATTCTGCAGCTTCAGGTCAAGAGTTTCAGTTATTGTTCATGTCAAACATCAGAATGGGGAAGATGTGATCTCTGTGACTTTGACCTGGTTGTCGAAACCAGACAGGTTAGTTTGGTATTTCAGAAAGTGCTGATCTGGAATTTTCAGACAAAACAGTCTCTACAGTTTACACAGAAGGGTGTGAAAAACAAACAAACAAAAAAACATCTAGTGAGCAGCGGTTCTTCAGGCAGAACTGCTTTGCTGAGGACAGGAGAATGGCCAGACTGGCTTGCTCTAACAAGACAGCTTTAATATCTTGGTTAAACACTCTTTACAACTATGGTCAGCAGAAAAGCATCTCAGAAAGGACAACATGTTGAACTTAAAGGTAGATAGGCTATAACAGCAGAAGACTACATCAGGTTCCAGTCCTGTCAGCCAAGACGTTGTCTGGTGTTTATCTTCAGCTGTCTCATTTTGGCTCTTGAACAGCATCTGTATGGTTTTATGCATTGCACTGCTGCCACATGATTGGCTGAGTAGATTGCATAAATGAGCAGGTGTATAGGTGTTCCTAATAAAGTGGTCAGTGAGTGTATAATGTGTTACATGTCAATAAACAATGTTACTGTAAATTTGACCTACTGACAATTTTAATAAAATGTCTTCAGTGAGTGGAAAGTTTAAAAAAGTTCAAGGACTCTAATAAATAACCAATTGTTGTCCATATTTATATGATACCTCATATTTAAATATTTGAATTATGCTCATAAAATACATCTCTATGGAGGATTTGTGGAATTTATTTTAGAGTTAAAGAGGTCCCTGGCTGCGAAAAGTTGCAGATCTCCAATTTATTGATCTTATTGCATAAATTAGAATGTGGGTGCTCACATGTGACTTTTTATCCTTATCACAGATAATACACCAGAAAAGTACACACAGCCATATTCATACAAAATGACACTATTCCTCTCGCTCTGTGTGACCCTCCTTTTTAACTATGCAGTCCGTGTTCTGGCGCAGATGCCAGACTTTACAACTGAAGGTTATGTTTGCCTTTTGTAGATCACCCAGCTGCTGGGTTTGACTGCAGCCATCAAGAGAATACACTTGGAGCAGCCGTAAATTAACACCTGCTGAAATCTGCGGCTCCGTGCCCCGACTCACCTAGAATGAAATGACGCTTACTGTATGTTGCATCAGATTCTGCCATGCAGTGCCATACTGAAACCTTCACACAGAGTCAGTTCTCACTGTGTTAATCACGTATATGTGAGCAAAACCTCCATGGAAGCCAATTTCAAAAACATTTAAGTGCAGACTGATGTGGTAATTATGAACTTGGTGTAATTACAACCTCAAGTCATCTATTTGCAATCATTTTGACCCAGCATGATCAACAATACACAATAGGTAGTGATGTGCACTTTCAAATATTCATTGTTCCTATTAAATTAAGATTGCTCAGGTTTATGTTATGCGATTTTTGGAACAGGCCAGCAGTCCTCCACTGTGGAACAAATTTAGTAGTTATATGTTAAAGTAGTTTTAGTAGCAATTGTCTAAAACAATACAGAAGTTTTAGAAATTGTGTTCATTTTTAATAAAAGGAATGTCTATTTGTATGTGTGAATACAAATATGTATATGTTTGGAGGAAAAAGCTCTGCCCCCTCTGTAGTCAGTATTATTCTAGGTACTAATAAATAACCTGAACCTTTTCATCGAAGCAGGCATGGTGGATCATAATGAACAAAAATTCCGTTCAGGTACTGTGGTGTGAGACCATTCAGTGCTTTATATGGCAATAGTAACATGTTATAATCGATCTAAAATCTTACTGGAATCTAATATAGTTTAAAATAGGGGATAATATGGTATGATTTTCTGGCTCTAGTAAGGACATTCTGGACTAACTGAAGTTTGTTTATTCTGGAACATCCAGATGTCAAGGTATTACAATGGTCCATAGCAAAACCTTGCATGACTAGCCTTAAGTATTCATAATCTGTGCCAATTTTTGTTGTCTTGGAAAATGTTTTTATGACAAGAAGACCATGAGCCCACCAACACCCCCCCCACACACACACACAGCTGATATGATGGAAATTATGAGCATCTGGTACTGTTTATTAAGGCTGGAATTGGACAGTTGGACAAGTGTGTCTTAGTCCAGAATCATGACAGAAAATCATTAGCTGCTCGAAGAAGTATGGGGCCTGATCAGGGTCTTGGAGACATCTGAACTGAGGAAGTGGAAGCAGCCTGATGTACATGCAGGATGCAGCCAGGTCTGTATTAGACTATTTCATGACTATGTTAGTGCTAAAAAAAAAATCACTTCATATCTGCCATCCACATCCATCCATTCATAACATGTCCTGATTTTACTAATGACATATGAATAAATAAATATCTAGCAAGACAAAGAAGACAATTTCTTTTTGTAGGCTAAATATAAAGTTTAGAGGACATTGTGCATGTATCAGAAGCCTAAATTTTAATTAATTAGCGTTACTGCACATATATGATGTCTGTAGCATGAACACTGGCAGAGTGGTACATGAAATCCAACCATACTTATCCACAGACTTGATTTAACAGATGGTCTGTTTTTCCAACCCCCATCCTTCCTTGGTAAAGAAGATTTGTTGTTCAGACAGCTGGGGTAACCAAACCTACCTTTCCTACCTAGAAACCCAGGCAAAGTATAGGATTATCAGCCGAATAAATGCGAAATACTTGTAAGGTTATGTTAACAGAAATCCTATCTAATGCTGTTTTCAAGTGGCACTTTAATGGAGCACATAATTAAGACCAAGAGAGGGAAAGCATGCCGAGCACGCAGTTGTGGAACTTACAATGCAGTGGCTTATTACCATTGCAAATTAGCTGAATACCTTTTACTGCTTCATGAAATAGGCACATTAAAGCCAGTAGTATTTAGTTACTTGTCTTAGGTATCTACATAAATTAGCATTTAGTTTACAGCTTTATCTACAGCACATTATTTTATGTAGTATGCTCACTTTCCATGAATATGAAAGATTCTTTGCAGGTTTTTGTTTTGAAGAATTTGACAGACACTTACTGACTGTCCAACTTCATTATCTCTGTTTGTCCTGAACTGCACATGTTGTGTGTAAGCCCTAATTAGTTAATTAGGGACAGGACCAGACTCACTGACTTCCTTTCAGATTAATGGACATCTGACTGACCCCTGACATAAATCATTTGGTTTAGAGGATCAGGGAGCTGAGTGAAGTCCTGCGAGCTTCCTCTTAACCCTCGTATGACCAGGCTTAATACATGTATTAAATTTACTATTCTCTGCAATAGGAAAATATTTTAACAATAATACACCTAGGTCAGTGATGTGTGAAAAGATTTTCTTTTAGAATTAGGGTGCCATAACTGTGAATATTCTTTTTTTGTGTGTGTAAAAAGCATTGGAGAGAAAAACTGCATTTAGTTTGAATTTTTATTTTATATATATATATATATATATATATATATATATATATATATATATATATATATATATAAAATAAAAAAAATATATAAAATAAATATAAATAAAAGAATGTGAAAAACAACAAAATAAATATGGTCTTGCTGAGCTAATTGGTTAATAAGATGATAGTAGGCAGTTGATGAGAGGAAAGTAAATCTCATTTTAATCCACTTAATCCACAAGGGAAATTGCAATGAAGTGCAAACAACCTACAATCGTACCTTATTTTGCTTTCAGCAAACACTGTGTCACTAGAAATGCATACAAAATGCACAACAAACATTAATCACTAGCACTCAGCTCTATCAGTTATGAAAGTTTTTTTTAGCACTAGCACCACACATCACCAGTCACGGTTGCTTGTCAATCAGGATCAATACCTTAGTAAGATGTTTCATATTGTTTTTTCATTTGTAACCAGCCTCTATATTGTTATCTACAAAGTATGTATGTATTGTATGTAAAATAACTTTAGGAATAAAAAATGGTGCACAAAAAGTATATTCAAACAATAAAAATACTGGATTTTTATTTCAGATGCATTTATTAGAACAATATCTTACTTCTTCTGATACACTATTTTACCTGTTAGTTTACTACATATTAACCATAACCTCAGCAAACATACACTACAAGTACTAATCTATGAATTTATGTTTTGTCCTTAATTTTTTACCTATCTGGTCAGCAAAATATTGGTAATAATTGTTGATCATTAATGTAATGTATGGAAAATGATTAAACCACTGCAGCAACTCAAAAGTAGCCAAATTCTGCAGGGAAGCGACTGGCCAGGCAACACTGCTGGGATGTATAAGATAGCAGAGATCTAAGTTGCAGAGAGTTTCATGGAAGAGTTTCAAAGGAGTCTCTGACTGCTCTTGTTTTCATGTCTGATCAGAAGAACAATGTAACAATGAAGACATCAATCAGCATTATTCATTATTGCAACACTGCCAGGCTCTTTGTAAAGAAGGACAAAAATCCAGCAATGGCAAGTGACCAGTTGGTTCAGTCTGGTTAAAGTTCAAGAAAAGAGGAATGAAGGATCATTGAAACAGTACGACTGTGACATGAGGGAGTTCAGTGGAGTTCACGGAGAAAACATACATGCTGGATGTTTTACTGGTTGCCCTTCTTTTGTTTAAAGACTTTGAAATTTTACCATTTAACTTTGTGAGGTAAGAACCAGACAATTAATTGGATGTCCCTGAATTCATTACTGTGTAAAAAAAAAATGTAAAGCTGTCAGTTCTGGAAAAGTATCAGTCAGGGTTTGGTTATTAAAAAATTTCTAAAACTTTAAAAATCCCACAGTGCACCATTAAATCCATTATTAAAAAATAAAACATATAGCACAACAGTGGCACTGCCTAGAGGAGTCTGTCCACCAAAATCAGCAACTACAAGACTGAATTAGTCAGAGGAGCAACCACAAGGCCATGGGAAACTCTGAAGGAGCTGGAGAGCTCCATGGCTCAGATGTTAAAGGCTGTTAACTGAACAACCATAGCCCAGATTCTCCACAAAGCTGGGCTTTATGGAAGAGTGGCAAGAAGAAAAAGTCATATAAGATCCCATTTGGAATTTGCCAAAAGGGATGTGGGAGACTCACAAAGTTTCTTTCATCTGAGGAGACTAAAATTGAAAATTTTGGCTTTGGCACAAAGTGCTACTTTTGGCAGAAACCCAACAGTGTTCATCAAGCTGAGAACACATTCCCCACAGTGAAGAATGGTGGAGGTAGCATCATGTTGAGAGTGACCCTTGGCCTTTTGGTTGCTTCTCTGACTAATGCCCGATTTACCTGGTCACTGACTTCCATTTTTTAAAATAATGATGCACCACACAATGTTCAAATGGATATTTTTTAATACCCAGACCCTGATTGATATTTTTCCAAAAAATTGACCTAGACTTTTGATAGCTCCTTGGACTTCATGATCACATGACACTTTCATTGCACAAGTTGGACTCCATTTAACTATTTATTATATGTGATGGCACCAGAAATAAATTAGGGGTTTCACAGCAAAGAGGGTGAACACTTATGCAATCTTTTTTAAATTTTTTTTGTAAAGTAGTTTTACAGAATATATTTATTTTCCCCCACCGTTTCAATATTATGGGCTATTTTGTGTAGTTTCATGACATAAAATCTCAATTATGTTCTCCATGTCAGTTACAACCCATTGTTTTTTCAACAGTACATTGCTGCATATCAATCTGAACAGCTCCACTGCTAATCATTAGTGACAGCACGACTATAGCTGCCTACAGGGAGCCTTCGCTCTGCCTCTGACCCTGCGGACATAGAATCTGCTATGGCAACCTGGCTTCACAGCTTCTCGATTACCAAACTTTAAGGTTATTTTTTAACCAAATCTATTCTATTTTTTTTTACTTTATTTGTATGAAATCCAATACAATTATTTGCAGCATTTTTAGCATGGTTCACCCTAGTCCACGTTTTCTGTCGATTCCAGACATATTTTCATGATATCACAGTCTCAGTCTACTTAAGTATTTGCTACCTGGTTCAAATGTACACTCTATACTAGGTATAAGTAATAAGTAATGGAAGTCTATCCCATTTGAGTCATATCATATTCAGGTTTTAGTCATGGATTGTGGATCTGGTGTAGGACTTACTGTAATCCACAAACATAAACAGATCTTTGTTGCTGAAAATGACATTGTTGTATAACTGGAATTCTTTTTACTTGGTACCAGANTAACAATGTCTTTTAAAGTATGTATTAAAAGATTCTTGCTTTAAACAAGTGTTTGAGTGAGTAAATGTTGGGCAAAAACATGCCATAGTACATAAGTTTCATTTGTGGTAAGAGAAAATTTTATGTTTGGCTGAGCTGTTCCTTCAACCCTGGCAACAACATGGAGACTAAATATATTGACTCCCTCAGGGTATAGGCCTATCTACTTATCCGAATCATGATTGAACGAGAAAGCAGGAGTTTCTAGCTGTTGTCTGTTATTGTTGTTTAAATGTCAGAGCTGTTTCTCATGATGTTATAGCCTTGGAATACATGGCAGAGAAACATGTCCGGGCTGATGCATTACATTTCAGGTAAATGGAAAATTACATAAATCTCAGAAAATATTAGTTTAATGCAAAAAAAGACACGTTAGATAAGAAAATTTTGTTGCCAATCAGCAAAACTTTAGGATTGCCCATTAATATTCATGTATCACTTTAGAGTGGTGATGGAGAAATTGATGCTTACTGTACATACAGTATGTCTCAATTTTATCAGCATAGTAATGGCATACAAACAGAGGGAAGACAGGGAAGAAGTATATTAAATTCAACAGTATTTAAAGATGCCCTGAGATCAAGAAGTGCGAGAATGCAAAGAGAATCAGCTACAACAGAAAGCTGTAGGTCATAAGAGGTCATAAAACAGTCCTTCAAAGAGCATGAAAAGAGCATTGGAGGAGTTTGTTTATGGATCAGAGTGAAGATCTGCCAAGATATATGCCAACAGTTACTTCCCACAGGCCATCAGACTCCTCAACACATCTGCCTGAGGGCTTCAGCTCATTTCATTTCATTCTGAGTCTCCTCTTACCCACTTTACCCAAAGCACTCAGTCACTTTACACGATACACATTATGTTTATAAAATCCACACTCACAAGCTACTTCAGATGTTCATACTGCTGCTGAGGATTATTAACAGTTTGCATTATCAAAACTTGGGATGCATCCATACCAATTTTTTTTAAACTAAGTATGAGGTTTGAGTTTCTGGTATTTATCTATACCAACACTGATACTGATACCGAAATGAGTAAGTTACTTGGTGTTAATCACTCAAGGACATCATGGAACATTTTATTAAGCTCTGTTTATGTTGTTTGCTGCTTTGTGCCGCTAGTACTGAACTTCTCGTCCTGAACTGTAGGTTTAAGATATTATTGCATTTAAACACTTTAATAGAGAGTGTGAGGGTGGCTAACTTGAAATTGCAGAGCAGTATCAGCAAGGGTGGCAATTAAAAATGAACACAAGGTGCCATAAATTGCACTTCGTTCTAGCAGAACTGAATTTCTTTCACTTGCAACAGTTTCTCTGCACACTCTCTTCACTGCTCCACACTCACAAATACCATTCACGCAATACATGGCAACTTATGTTCATTGTTAATGACCCTACTCACCGATCTCTCACATCTCTCTTTATTACGGATACTGTTTAAGTGTCATACGATGTTTTATCATGTTAGTTGTATGGTAGAAAGTTTCTACTCTTGATATTTTCACAGAGCACAGTTTGTAGTCTGCTTTGTTTTGCCTTGCTCATTAATCATGAAATACAGTACATCCAGATCGCTGTTTTTTTATGTCATCTATTCATTACTGCAGTTCACTAGGCTTATGTCATATACTGTAGTATCACATGATGTAAGATGTTGGTATCAGAGCATTTATTACAAGTAGGAGTAAATGAGCATGGTATTGCATTGATACTACCNACTACCATCTGTAATGACACATAACCTAATCAAAACACTACTGTACAGTAGAGTTTGTATTTATTGGCTTATTCTATTGACTGACTGTTTCATGTTAAACATAGCACCATGATTTGTTCCCAACGTTAAATCTGCCTGTGATGAAAGGAATAACGATAAATCCTACTTGACCTGACTTGAACATATATGAAGCAGAAGGTAGAAAGGAGGCCATTAAGGCCATTCCTTCACTCAGGAATGTGCTCATTGTAAAGCAGATAGTAAACGGTGAGGCATATATCTTGTTTAAGATCAAGTGCTTTTTATTTTATGAGCTCAGGGCAGAACCATGGAGAAAAGCAAGTATCTCAGACCAGCCTGGTCTTTAGAGTGGCATAATCATCATGTTATTTAATCATTATGTTGGCAGTAGTATCACTGTAGAGGTAAGCCAGGCCATCAGGACAGGAGAGCTCAGAGAAAAGAGAGAAAATAAGTCAGGATTGATATCACAAGAGGTGGTTTTTTTTCAGCTGTAAGAGTATAGGGAGTACATTTAAAAAGAATTTACAATCAGAAATGCCAGAGACATAAATATTTCTGACTACGATAGAACAAAGTGAATCAAATATGTGTCCATTGATATGAGTGAAAAATCCTATATGCTATAGGAGTCTCAAGCATTCCAGTACATATGCTGTATATAAACTCAGCAGCTAGTGTCCATAACATGTTTAGATAAAAATTGTCTCCAGCTTGTTCCCAAGTGTCAAGGAATCGTTTGGTCAAAACTGAAATCTACACACTTTCCCTCTTACCTGAATATGTAATCAATCATCCAAGACATGTTCAGACAACCAAGACATGAAGCTAACAAAGGGAAGCTTATAGCTGCCAGTTTCACAAGTTCACATTCTCAAACCATGTTGAGTTGTTCAGTACCTGTCAGTAACAGATACTATCTAACTCTGTTGTATAGAAAATGGCCAAGAGTGCATCACAGTACTAAAACAGTAGTGGCAGTGTTGTTGAACCTGGAATCACTTTCATTGGTACGTAAAGCACCAGATTCATGTAGGAGATGTGGATTTTAGATTTCCAACATAAAACAGATAACCATTGGTGTTTTCTCTGTTTATGTCTTGTTGAGTGAAACAAGGCCATAGTTTTCTCTCAAGCATATGTTGTCCTTTCCCAGAGATTGATGGTGATAGCCAAGACTCATAAGACGTTAAATCAATATATTATGATGGAAGGTTTTATTTTTAATTGATTCAGCAATTGGTACTGCTAGCTTGTGCATAATTTGGGCATAACCAAAAATACAGTCAGATTTGGTTACAATACAAGGCAGAATTTTAGGATGATAATATTCTTCCAATATAATTAGTATATTTACTTTTTTAATACACACTTTCTGCAAGCTAATGCACTTGTTTTTGTACAGAAACAAGTTGTATATTTTGAGGTGAGTGTGTGATGATTTAGGCAGTAATTAATGAATTTTGTATGAATGGCATGGCATAGACTGGAGCATATATCTGGAATGACCAGCAAGGCCAAATGAGTGAGAGAAGTTAAATGGAGCAGAGACAAGTGTGGGAGTTCACTTACAGAGTACGTAATCTGCATTGGAGAATAATAGAAAACCACCTCACATATGAATAAACATTAGCAAATGATGAGTGTGAAGGATGACATAAAATAATTGTAGCTATGTGGGAAGTGAAGGCAGAAGATTCTCATGGATGTTAAGCATTAAAAAGGCCCCTGAAGGCTGATCACAAAATGCAGGAAGCCCTCTGAAAGCTTTGATAAGCAATGTGCATCACAGCAGCATCACAGGAAGTCAGTTCATCTTACTGACTTGCTCAGTCAGTTGGTTACAATGAATGCACAAGTGCATCTGTCAAAATGAAGAGGACTTACCTATTAGGTAAACAGAAAGAGAAAACAGGAAGAGGAGAAACAGAGGAAGCAGGATAATGGGAAGTGGTAAAGATGATAATAATTCAAGATGACAGCCATAAACACCTAGAGGAATTGGCACTCTGCTTTACTATTCAATTCATTATTATGTCCATGTTGTCTTTCAAACTCAACATTTTAGAGTCTACAAAAATATTGTGTTAAAAAAACTTAAACATTAAGTTCGATTTGTTCTATCTAGTAAGCTGAGACAATTTAAAACCTTTATTTGCAAGCAATTATCCTAAGTGGCTAGTTAGCTGGTGTTCTGGAGCTCAGTATAACCCACAGGCCTACAGTCTGGACGAGGGAACATATTTGTTTTCCTGGAAAATTCACCTGTCTAGACTAGCCTTAATTAGAGATACAGTTGAAAGGTTTGCATACCCGTAGGATAAAATGAATAAGACACAGACATATATAGTAACAGGACATTTTATTCATTTGACAGTTGTTCCTTTGTTCCTTATTATCACAAAAAATTGGTGAAATGTTGTATAAGTGTTCCTAATAAAGTGGCCAGTAAGTGTATTATATATACCATAACATGTTTTTTGGCGCCAGATGGGCTGGTTTAATTATTTCCGAAACTGTGTCTCTCTTTGAATTTTCACATACACCTGTTTCTAGACTTTAAGATTGGGCAGTTGAAGATTGGAAAAATACCAGGCAATCTTCTGTCCGGTTTCAGAGAGCCTCTGTAGCCTCATGTTCCTGTTCTTGGCTGAAAGTGAAACCCAATGTGGCCTTCTGCTGTTGTAGCCCATCTGCACTGAGGATCGACGTGTGTTCTGAGATGCTTTTCTGCTCATCATGGTTGTAAAGAGTGGTTACAGTGCAAAAAAATTATACCTTAGCAAGTGAAAATATCATGAATATGGCCAAATTCATTTAATACTTCTTATTATGAGATTATTATAAATGAAATACTTAAATTATTCAGCCTGTTTTTAGATGCTTTACTCATTTCAAGCTTAAATTGTTTCTATTAGCAGATAATTATGTTTCTTTCTAGAAATAAATGCTTAAACTTAGACAGATTATCTGCAGATAGAACAAGATGATTTCAAGCTTGAAATGACTAAAAGTGTCCTGTAGAGACAGGTTTAATAATCCTATATGTGGTTTATTGTAATCTTATTAAAGGAAATACTAGATATATTTGACTGTATTCAATATATTTTCACTTATGTCATTTTTTTGCAGCTTATTTGAGTTACAGTGACCTTCCAGTCAGCTTGAACCTTCCTGCAAGGTCAAACAAGATGTTTCCACCCGCAGAACTCCCACTCACTAGAGATTTCTGAAATACTCAGACCAACCCGTCAGGCACCAGCAGCCATGCCACGGTCAAAGTCACTGAGAACAGAGATTTTCCCCTGTTCTCATGGTTGATGTGAACATTACCTGAAGCTCTTCACCTGTATCTGCATGACTTCATGCATTGTGCTGCTGCCACATTGTCTGGTTGGGTAATTACATGAATAAAACAGAGGTACAGGTGTTCCTACTAAAGTGGCCAAAAGGAATCAGGTCTGGAACCTGAGGAAGTCTTTACAAACTCTTATAATACTGATTTTTATTATGTAATAAGATTTTTGAGTAAGATAGCAGTGAGCACTGGTTTAAAAAAAAGTGAAATTACCCAATGCATTCTTTCTTTCTCAAGCACTATATAAATGATTTTGTTGTAGTAATTGCATGCATTCGTCTCTCCCGACTCTAAATGCAACCTTCCGAACCGCGTCCTCGTTTGGCTCCTGTCACCCGCGCGCTCGCTGTTGTCTTTATTTATCACGCGAGCCAATGGTGGAAGCGCGCGCGCTGCTCTGCTCCGCCCCCGCGCGCGGCGTCTGACAGCTCGCGAGCTTCGCACACGCGCACACACACACGCGCGCACGAGCCGCGGCGCTCAGCACTTCAGCGTTTCTTTTCCAGCTCCGCGACTGGCGCGCCGCTCAAATGCGAGTTTATTTCGCTGTAATTACCGCTAGCGCTACGCTAATGTCTTCGGAACGGAGTGTGGGACGGATTTAGTACTGAGCCTGAATTTCAGTACAGTCATTTGAAACGTTTTTTTTTTTCTTTTCACCAACCTCACTCATTTAGACGAGTATGGTTTCGCGGTGGAGTTCTGTTTCTGTAGAAATAACATGCCTTTTCTTTTTCGGTTTGGCCGTTTTTGCCACACAAGGGGCCCCCAGCAACGAAGGTAAGAACAATATTTGACTAATTTGATAAGAATTCAGTGAATTTTATGTAATGTAATACCAGAGAGACGAAAAAGTACCTCAGAGTACCTCAGTGTGGCTTTTCAGACCAAAAACGTTAGCCTAGCCGTGAGTGGGATGAAGCGCGAGCTCTCTGTTAGTCTACCAGCATTAATGTAAGCTACCTGTTATAAGGAGAGATCATTTCTTATGCTTTTTATCCTTTTTTATTAAATTTTATAATTTCATTGACGTGAATAATTGTTACAGTGTCACGGTGTTGGTTACATTTTTTTTTCTGGAAAACGCTCCACATTCACATCCCTTCAGTGCTCTTTCTTCTTTATTGAATTTGAAACAGATTGTAAAAGACAACTCCTTCACGAAGCTAGTTTTAAAATGTAAACAACCCCGTGTGAAAAGGTTCTTCATGTCAGCACATGTCGTGGTCCATCCTATAGATCTGAGCACACTCTCAGAAAAAAAAGGTACTATTCCCTGAAGTACCCTGAAGAGCACACCTTCTGTACCTTTAGCGTCTTTTACTTAGAAAGCACACAAGCAAATTACAGTCTAGTAGCTTAAATCTTTTCAAAAGACACACTATGGCCACTATAAGATACAAAGTAAAGGTAGAAAAAGACAACGACATGGAAAGGTTCAGTTTAGTACCCTTTTTTCCTGAGAAAGAAGATGTCCTTAAATTCCCAGTAATCCAGCCAGCAGTTAAAAACAAGCTCAAAGTTCAAAGATTTAAAGTTTAACTAATTTATATAATCTATATTATCAGGATGCTATAAGCATGATACTGCTTTCTCTCTCTCTCTCTCTCTCTCTCTCTCTCTCTCTAATTGCTACACATCATGATATGCCTTGCCATATATTATGTTACAACAGACTCGTAAACCTATGATGTGTCACATGCACGATTAGCCCGTCTTCATTTGACCAAAATTTTTATCAGCTTAATTTAGGATCATGCCAACACCACGATTTATCAACCCACCCACAGCAAACCGTTCAGAAAGCCTTAGACACTGAGAAGGCTGAGACAAAAAAATATAATACATTGCAGTGTTAGAGTGCTTATTTTAATAACGTGTTATTGGTATTGCAGTAACAGTTAACGAACATGCTGTGCATGGCTCGTCTATGACTTTTAAAAAATAACAAAAGAAACTTAAAAGGAAAAAAAAAAAGCTAGGGTTTGTGATTGTAGTGTATGTTTAGGTTTCTCTGTGTGTGTGTGTGTGTGTGTGTGTGTGTGTGTGTGTGGGCATGTTTTATATCATGGAGGGGACCAAATGTCCCCAGAAGGATAGGACTATCTGACAGTTTTGACCTTGTGGGGACGTTTGGTTTACTTTGTCATTTTTTCTCAGTGAAGCCTGTTTCCTTTTGCTTACTGAGGTTTAAGTTAGCTTTATACTTAGGTGTAAGCATACCATTTATTAGCTGAATTAATAATTATGTCAGTGGAAGGTCCTCACAAGGATAGTAAGACCTTGTGAGCGTGTGTGTGTGTGTGTGTGTGTGTGTGTACACTTAATGGCGTGGTCACTGAAGGTGGCAGGAGAGGATAGCACTACATACATTCCCGTAATAGATATAATAATATCCCAGAGGTTATTAGATGTGGTGTATTCACATCTATGCATTTTTTTCTCGTCGACTTCTGAGCATTCTGAAAAAGTAGAGCTCTGTCTCTGTTTGGTTCACATTGCTGCCTTTGTTCCCTGGGCATCTAAGATTGTTTTGTGTCTGCTCGTCTCTGTAGATAGACGAGTGACTACTTTATGTGAGTGCTCTCCCTCTCTCTCTCTCTCTCTCTCTCTCTCTCTCTCTCTCTCTCTGTCTGTCTTTGATCCTATACACTTGGTGATCCCATCAAAACATGTTGCAACAGAATACTCACTGACTCGATAGGTCAAAATTGTGAACGAAAAACCAGTGTGTGATATGCTGTTTGCAATTTGAGATCAAAATCTAAAATCCAGAGTGCCCATGAAAAAAAAATACATTTTGCATACAGGCCTATTTTCTGAAGGATTTTGCATTTAAAAAAGCCTGGAAATGAGGCGGCAGAATGTCACATGAGTACTAATGTACTAATATTAAATTACATTAAAATAAAGTCAACAGTGTCTTTGGTGAGAATTCACTGACTTTGGACTGAGTTGGGAAAAGTGTGTGGAAGTGAATAAATGGCAGTGAGCAAAAAAATCCTCTCAAGAGATGAAACAAAGGTGAAGAGGGAAAGCCATTCAGGTTTGTCAGCATGTAACACACACACTGACACCTCTGCATCTCTTCATCAGTTTCTGCATCGCACAAATACACAGTAGTCATTTGTACTCTAAGTTCTTCAGCATTGCAGTGTTTTAAACCGACACGAAACACACAAAGCACAGCCGCTCACCACGCCAAGTGCCAGCCATTCCTGTTTAATTATAATTGATGTGCTCTAATTTGTCATTCAGTCCAAGTGCTTTCACGCTGTCATATAGAATATGTAAATTGTTCAGATGACTGCTTGGAGTGAGCATATGGATGGTGCATGACAGGTACGTGGAGTGTGTGATTGATTGCTGCTGACTGTGGCACAATGAATCGTGGAGCAGCGTGGGGGCACCAGGCGGCTCAGTGCCTCCATCGGCACTCGCAACGGCACGCACACGAGGAAGGATAAAAGTCACAATTCCTTAACCCTGGCAGACTTTTAATACACTGGCCAAGCGCTGACCTCTATTCTAACCTGCCGTGCAGATTACAGAGTTTTCATTTTTTCTTTTCCAGGCAGGACAAACCTTTCTGACTAGTTTGTCTCCGCTCCTTTGTTTGAAATTTTCTTTTTGCCCTTGAATTATACGGATGTTTTTTTCTCTTGTTAGGTCATGATCACTGGCTTTATTTGTCTCTTACATGAAGGCCTGTCATTCAGTTGAAGAACAATGTCAGGAAAGAGCACATTGGACGTTTTTCCCCCCCTCTGTATTTGCCGTAGGACGGACATAACCTTAGAACATGATCTAGTTCAGCAGTTTATACTTTATACTTTTTGTCCTAATTAGATTTACGGGATTCTCCCCAGGATATATTTCATCTTAAGTAGAACAATGTACACCGATATCTGTCATTCAAGTGGAACACATCTGAAACCCACATTAATTGTCACTAAGAGAATGTGACGCTGTAGCGAAGGCATGAATCTTTTCCGTCAACCTCATGGCGAATGACGTGCTTATATTTTCTGTGTCTAGTTTTTTAAATGAATTTCTGAAAACCTGAACCCTGTTCCTTATCCTGGTCACCATCTGGAAAGTGCCGCATTCCTTTCACGGTCATTGTCATTTTTATAATATTAGCTAGGCATTTTTTTATTGAGCTGCTGTGCTGTTTTATAACGCTGCCTGCTGTTGCCTGTAAATGATTCACACATGCTAAATGGCGCTGCCACGTAACATCTGATTAAAGTCCAATTCACTGATGATCAGACAGACTCTAAAGGTCATCTAATTAATGCTAGCCCTGTTCATTTGTAGAATTCTCCAGCTGTAGCCAACGTGTTGTTATTCAAAGGTGATGTGAAGATGACTCGGTGTTATTTAGTCACATTTCTGCTTGCAGAACATACATACTGCAAGTGATTGGGTCATACCCAGTTGAAAAATATTCATTAAATGAATGAGTAATGAAAGATTAATTTTAAGAAATGGATTTATAATGAAGATAACATGATATGCACTGACTTTTAATAGATTAATACATTTTGTAATGCTAACTCTTCTACAATGTGTTGTAAAGCTGTAACACTATGACTGTATACTCTGAAAGCCTGCAGTATCCTAATAACATGCCTCTCTCCTGTGTCCTGCTCTCCCACAGTGAACCTGCTGGACTCCCGCTCTATAATGGGTGACCTCGGATGGATAGCCTACCCGAAGAATGGGGTGAGTTATATACTCCCTCACTACCGAACACTGCATTAAGATTGGGCCCAGGATAACATCTCAAGGTCTCACAATTCCCCTGAGTGTAGCAAAGACAGATTCAAAGTGAAAAATAATAGAACACGAACACATCAGAGACATGAAGAGAGAGGGAGAGAGAGAGAGATTTATTTTTCTTAAAGGGAAAGAGACTACTCTTTGTTCTAATTTCATAGAAAATCTGTGAATGTAATCAAAGCTGAATAATTAGGGGAGGTTATATAGAGGGTTTTTATAACCACTTCGATTTTGAAACCTGTGGAAAAGTGAATGAAACAATAGCAAAGTGAAGAGTAAAATTTCACTGGGAAAATATATCACTTGCTTTTTTTTTGTATAAGCGTAATAAACTATAATAAAATAAACTGAAATAATTATTCTGTATAAACTAAAGCCCACACATGTAAGGATAATTTTGAAACTGCCGTTAGATTTAGTTTTCAAAAAAATCCCAGTTCACATGAAAAACATTTTTTAAAATTCCTCCATCCACAGGACGATACAAAAACAATATTTAAAACACATACATGAGCACACAAGCCCAGTGATAATGTTTCATAAACTGTCATGTCTAATGCCTCAGTAATAAACATTGCGAGCTGTGCATTGAGCAGTAGAGAGCAATAGAGACAGCAAAACATGGAAAAACACCAACATGGCCAGAACTCTGTACACTCTCTAAATATTTCTGTGTGCGCTCTGATGATGAGGTGGGACTACTTCTTAGACTTACATTTGAATACAAAGTCAACGAGACCAAAATATTATCCAAAATATTGAATCTGTGTTCACAGTGTGGCTTGTAGCACGGGACTGGTGGATTTAGGAGCAGTACAGTGTAGCTCATGTCCTGGTGCCTCTGCATGAGGGTGTAATAATAAAGCAAAGCATAATTAAATTGCAAACATGTTATCAAATAAGAAATTACAGACTACAAAGTAAGAGCCTGGTCAACAGCCATGATAAGCAGAGTCGTATCACACGCTACCCACGCAAAACCACAGTGGGCGTACGCAGGTTGATGTTGTTTTAAAAACCAAACACGAAAACAGTGAAGGTTGAGTTTTTGAAAAGCTTGTGTTCAGTGACCCAAAAAGGCTTTTTTTTTTTGCGGAGTCCAAAATGCAGAGAGAAAAAAGTGTTTTAAGAAATATCAGTATACACGTGGATGGGGCTGAAATCTTCAAGATGAGAACATCACATTTTCAGCTCCATGAGCCATTCATGGTTAGCGAGTAACAGACTTTAAGCTTTAATTCACAGTAAAACAAAGGACATCATCAACGCAACATCTGATCATAATGACATCACCATTTGCCCATATCCTGGTGTGATAGTACAGTTCATTAACAAAGCATTGCATATGATTATGTATGGAGCCATCTGTTAGAGGACTCTCTTTCTGTGTGTGTGTGTGTGTGTGTGTGTGTGTTTCCAATATCCACGAACAGTCAGAATGCTTAAAAGAAAATTGCGTGCCGAGACTCATATATAAACACTGTACGATATGAAAAGCCTTGCCTTATGTTTCGATAACGTCTCTGTTTTCACTCAGATTAGCCACTTCCACGAGCATTGTGTGTCATCTGTGCGTTGTGTGAACGTTCACTCATCGCTGTATGTGCATGCAGCAGTAGCTGACCCTGGGGGTGCTCAGTGGTCTTTGTGAGTGTGCCAAGCCTGTAGTCGCTGTTGACAGTGCGCAGTCACGGCTCAATTCAGCTTCCCGTGGTGAAGTGAAGGGAGAACTCGAGCATTGTGTTTACCTGCACCTGCCCTCGGCTGCAACAATGCAGCCCAACAATAAGCTCTTAACTCTCCTGGCACACGTGGTGTGGAAATAAATATTCAGATAGCAATACAAATATCCTCGCCTGATATCGAGCTCGTTGCTCTGGGGGGAAATAAATCTGTGCCAAATAAAAGGCAGCTTTTTAAGTCACTCTTGGTGGTAAATGATACAAAGCCATGCATTGTAGTGTTTTAATTATATATCTCTAGAGTTTTCTCCAGAATGGAGTGATAATTAAAAAAATAAATAAATATATATATATATATATATATGTTTTTTTTTAACCGTGTTATTTCCTGGGTGCATCGATTGTTAATCATTTAAAAGCATCTGGAAAAAAATAACATTAAGTAACAACATTATACTGTTCCACCCAAACCTCCCCCCACCACCCCAACAGCAATCAGAGTGAAAACGACAAGCCTGTTTCAGTAGGAAATGAGTCATGATATGGATAAAAATGTGTTTCTGTTCTCTGCTTTATGTTGTCTTTAATGGATTGGGTGCTTGAAAGCTTGTCTGAATTCTAACTCAGGATATACGGGGGAAATTGTGATCATTTATCCTAAATAAAGCAGTCTACATATAAGTGACATCCATAATGTAGGTAATTTTTTGTTATTAGCTTAGACAGATACTAAATATTAGACAAATATTTGGCTATAATTTCATTTTTGTGTTATTTCTGTGCTAATGTATAATCATCCTACTCTTCAGTATTGTGTCTATATCTGTTTAACAAAATATGCCAAAAAAATTGCTGAACATGAATTTTGAAAAGCAGCTTTAGAACAACAAGAGCTTGTAGGCGGCTGATTTGTAATCACCTTTTATGTGCGTGATTACACTGTCTCTAGTATAATTAGGCCAAATGAGTGTGTAGCTCAGCAGCTGTTTAGAGAGACAGTCTGGCTCTGCTAAATGTCTGAGTATCTTTCCTGCCTACATTCAGCAGTATCTGTTTAGAGACACTAGTACCTTTTCTGTTAAATGTGTTTGTTTTTAGCACTTGCCCCTTTAAGTGCTGTCAGAACACTGGGCCAAAGAAGCGATTTGCAGGAGATCAGCTAAATCCAGGCTTTGTGCTGGCCTGTAGCACCTCCAGTTTCAAACACTGCTCTTTTTCACCAAAGGCCAAGAGACATTTATGTGACCCTCAGTAGAGGATCATCATGCCCTGGCTTCGACCTGCTTGGAAAGACTCACTTTCACTCACACACACACACACACACACACACACACACACACACTCTCTCACACACACTTTTTATGTTGTAACCACAGGGAGTGAGTTTTACCCATGCTCATCAGGTTTGTGTGGCTCCTCCTTTGCTGAATGGTAGGCCTCAGTGACAGGGGTTAGCCAGGTGTCTCAGTAATGGTCATTGGGAAATGGGAGGTAATGACTGGTTATTGATTTAAAGTCAGCAGGTTGTGTGTGAGGGCTTGAGTGCTTTTGCGCTCTCCCTCTCTGCATGGTGCACCTTCTACACTGAGGGAGAAAGGGCCAATGCCAGCAGAGTTTGAAGTGCTTGGGTAAATTTGTGCTTAAGGCACACAAGAGCTCACACAGGGAGAATTGACGTTTCGCAGGGTAAAAAGCGGTTGCAAATAAGCGATGTGGGTTAGTGGAGGTGAGGGAACAGAGAGAGCGCCTCAGCAGGAGACTCGCTAGAAAGGAGGTCTGGGGATTTGGAAGAGTTGAGAGCAGAGGATGATGATGGTTCAAACATTTTTTTAAAATTGTGCCTGAAGTACTGGAGTGCCTCTGCGCTTGGCAACTTCACTAAAGGCAGATTGGCTGTAAGTGATAGCCATTCCCATGTGAAAGTACAATAAGGCCCTTTCAAGCCTGGACCCTCCACATGTTTCTTTCTTGCACATGCAACTATAGATGCTCAATATTCAACAGGGGCTTAACATGAAATGTCTTCAGCTTGAATTAAATTTAAATATTTCAGGGTTTGTTAATCTTGTTACATTTTGTCCTTATATGCGTGAGCTCAAAATATAACTTACTGCATGTGTTCCAATGAATTGCTCCTTTCCAATGAAGGGTGCCAGTGCTGTTGAGAAGGCTCTGGTGTGGTGCATCAGAGAATTGAATGATTGAATCCTGACAGTGCAACAGTTATATGGAGTAGAGAGAACAAAAGAGAGAACAATATTGGCCATGCGCTCTGGGAGGGATAGCATACTCTCTCCACCGTCAATCACAGTGACCCAAGCCAATTGTGGGCATCTGTGAGTTCATGTATGCGTAAGAGGGCAGATGGCTCTTTCCTCTGACTGTGTTATGCTGCCTGGTGACACAGCGCAGGAGAGAAGACTTTTGGAACCGTACCAATTCAATGTGTAAAACTGACATAAAGACGGTTCTATGGGCTGTCATGAACTCCCGTGGCATGTGTAAACGAAGAAGAAAAGAAGAAAAGAAGGTGACACATACAACCCAAACTGGCGCCTTATATATACACATAAAAGCTTCAGTGCTTTAAATAAAGGTTCCTCATCAGTTTTGACCAGGATTGCCAATTTTGGGGCTTTATCTTGCTCATAGTGAGGTGTACTTTTTAATTAGAATGCGTGTCTGTTGCAGACTTGTGTGATCTCACTCCTTATGTGTTTATTTTAACAGTGTTGCAGTAGCTCTCTCAGTATCTGCATATCATGACCGAGCTAACAACAGCACATTATGGAAATATGAAAGGATCCTATTTGCTGTGGTTCACTGAGATTTTTATAAGCGTGCCCCCCCATACCATCACCCCCTTCTGCTTGGTGCATTAACGCAACCCATCTGAAAGGACTCCTGTGTTTATTAGAGGAATATAATCATTTACGGCTGAGTGAGCTTCAAACCACGTTATGTGGACATTTGGCTGCCTGGAATGAAATGGAAATTTGCTGTGAACAGAGCCTGAAAAAAAAGGTGCTGCTAATGTGTTTTCTGAACCACATTTATGGTCCACCTTGACAGGGGGAAATGTGGTTAGACTATAAGTGGAGTAATAGATGATACAATCAGAGCATCCATGAAAAATAGCCAGGGTAATGTGTCAATGCTGCCATTATGGGTTTACCTATGGAGATGCATTTTAAAGCTGGAATTTTTTTATCTCATTATTTGAAAGTGCATTTTCCAGTAAACTACTTTGCTCTTGTGGCACTGTTGTATTTAAACACCAGACAGAACCACAGTAAAGCTACAGTATTGTGCTGAACTCCACATGTTCTTTGTGGGAATTGTGCTGTTCAGGTACTTTCCAAATCCCCAATGCAAAGAAAGTCAGGGTACACGGATAGTTTTTTTTTGGGGGGGACGTGGTAGGGTGGGGGTGGGGGGGAGTGATGGCACTGGGATACTCTTGAGACCAGCAAGAAAACTCATACTCATGCGATCAGAATGAAAAGTTCAGAGCCTGCAGCTCTGCTCTTTTCATGCAGCTCTGGTAACACACTCCCAACGCAATTAGCTCAGTTAAGCCTCAAGCTAGGGCCACAGCCCAGCACATGTGGTCAAGAGGGCTCGTCTGACTGGAATTGAACTACAGAAGTAGTTGCTGGCTCCGGCTGGGATGACTCTTAGTTTGGCTTACAATGTGCCATGTACCCAGTGAGTAACATATCTACTGTGATCCAGTGTTTGCAGCCTCTACTTTGTCAGAGACAAAAATAGTTGTGTGAGATGAATGAGTCCTCGGTGCTACAGTTGCACTGCTCTTGCGTTGGGCCGTTCAGCCTAGTGCACAGTTCTGCATGTTCCAGCGAGTGTCACATTGGTCCCTGCCTAGTGGTAATGTGATGCCTCGGGAGGATCACGGTGGTCATTGATTGCACATTTGAAGAACACACATCCCTGTTTGGGCCCTTGAGCTACATTTTAGAGGTCCTGCCTTGTTAACTGCCGTGTTATAGTTTTACAATCTAAGTCTCAGTCTCAATCTCTCAGCTGCCTGATATATTGTTATGGGTGTTTTCTGGTTGAGAGCACAAGAAAAAATAAAAAAAAGTAATAGCTTTGTTGTCTTCAACAGTGTTATGGTAGATTGGAAACCAATATAATCAGGTATTATATGCTGCTTTTATTGTGTAATTCTTATCACAAAAACATAATTCAAGAAGCATGTGATTGCTTATATACTATGAATTATTGAAAAATGCATTTACTTAATTACAAATAAATACTGTCTATCATTTCAGCAGAATTACAATTTAATTTTCTCTGTCTTTTGCCAGTGGGAAGAAATCGGAGAGGTGGATGAAAACTATGCTCCTATTCACACATATCAGGTGTGCAGAGTGATGGAGCACAACCAGAACAACTGGCTTCAGACGAGCTGGATTCTAAATGAAGGTGCTCAGCGAGTGTTTGTGGAGCTCAAGTTCACTCTGAGGGACTGTAACAGCCTGCCTGGTGGCTTGGGCACCTGTAAAGAGACTTTCAATGTCTACTACTACGAGTCCAATGACGATGATGACAGGAACATCCGCGAAAGCCAGTACACTAAGATCGACACCATTGCGGCTGATGAGAGCTTCACTGAGCTGGATCTGGGTGACAGAGTGATGAAACTAAACACTGAAGTAAGAGACCTCGGGCCTCTCACTAAGAAAGGCTTCTACCTGGCCTTCCAAGACCTGGGAGCCTGCATCGCCCTCGTGTCTGTGCGGGTCTTTTACAAAAAGTGTCCCATGGTGGTGAAGAACTTGGCCGTCTTCCCAGATACCATCACTGGGTCAGACTCTTCTCAGCTTCTGGAGGTGTTGGGGACCTGCGTGAATAACTCGGTGGCTGAGGAGCTTCCCAGAATGCACTGCAGTGCCGAGGGGGAGTGGCTGGTGCCCATCGGGAGGTGCATGTGCCAAGCAGGCCATGAGGAAGTTAATGGCTCCTGTCAAGGTTGGTGAACATCTTCATTATTATGCAAATGCAGGCTGGCAAATGGCACCGCATGTTCAACGTTCCTCCTTGAACCAAGCCTATGAATGTCACGGACGTTGAAGACTGTCCACGCCCTTTGCGTAGCCAGGGAGTGCAGTGACATTCAGCTCAGATTCTTAACACGATCCCGGTTTAGTCGTATGCTACGCGATTTATAGGTCATTGAAACAAAAAGATTTATGTAGGACATTGGAAGAGGAGTAGTGTTGTGAATATTGCCAATCTTATTCAAAACTCTTTGCATGGCTCAGTGGTCGGAGGGAGTGATGACATGAGAAAGAGAAGAGGTGTGCGTGTGTGATGGGTGGACTATCTAACAGCTGTCAGAGGGTGCAGTGACTCCTGTGATGAATCATAGAATCTGGACAGCACAATAACCCAGAGCTCACAGCACCCTGCTTTGTTTTAGCCTGTATTTGCCTACACGGGGACAGTTATTAAGATCATTAAGATCTTCCCTGAAAACATGAATTCTGTATATATAGCTGTTAGTCTTTGCAGGCTGATGGAAAAGGCTTTGACCCAGTTTAAGTCATTATTTTTAGAAATGCTTACTCCGTTTCTGCCTCTAGCTAGACAGTTGAGCAAAGACAGTTTGCATCAGTCTGTTTTGAACTCATCAGTGGAATTTTGGCTTTCTGATTTTCATGCGTGTGCAAAAGATTCTAGTAGTTCTCCTGAAACAAGCATCTCTGACCTGCGTGTTGACAGAATGACTGTAGACGTTACTTTCCCTGTACTGAAGATGTGTCATCATTGATTGAGTCATACTCTCTCAAATGTTTACAGCAGCCTCTCTCCGCTCGATTTCACCGCCGTTTTCCTATCTGTAGCGACACTCATCTGTGAGATACCATCGTACCTTGTATTTTTATAGACATTTCATACAATGGAAACTCAACTTTGTTTTCCCCCTGTCCGTGTCTGGAGTCGATAAATACAGTACATCCTCATTTTGGTTTCTATGGCAACTAGAGACTTCTCCTCAGTCTTTGACATTCAGAGATATAAAATTTTTACACTTTCCCCAAATGTGAGCCAGACACACTGCAGGAAGAGGATGAAAGTCGGCTTTAGAGTTTTCACAGCTGATGAGCATGTTGCACCTTTTCTCATCATTCCTTAGACGTGAACGACACCGTGCAGGAAACGGGCAACAGTAATTTTTAGGAGCAAATCCGGTGGTTATGATGTACAAAGTCGTTCCCATGTGTTCATCCTTACTGTGTCTCGTGCCTACAGTAATTCAGCAGTGTCCTTAATTCAGCCTCTTCCTCGAGCCACTCATAGATTATCAGTGCTGGCTGCTCAGTGTGCCGTGTGATGATGGAACCCCAGCAATTCACTTCTCTCTTCCAAACACACACACACACACACACACACACACACACACACACAGAGGGCTGTGCAGCCATCCAGCCATCTCTCTCTCATACACACTTGCAAATACTGTCTCTCTTTTGCTCTCACACTCCTGTTCTGCAGGCATTTAATCATTTATCCTCCAGTGCGACATCAGGTGCTTCTCTCTTTCCTACGAGCCACACTGGTGATCAGCCTCCCCCGCAGCCCCCACCCAGAGCTGGAGGCTATAATGATGACTGGGACTGAGGGATAGAGAGGGATGGTAGAGCAGAGGAGAAGAGAGGAGAGAAGCGATGGTTACACGCTCCAGCGGTGGAGGAGGGCAATGTGTCCTGTGAACGATATGGGCCCTTCCTTTTCTGTCCCTCTCCCTCTTTTCCATCCTTTCCACAGATTGCTCCTTTTGTCTGGCTCTCGAGTTGGTGCTTTGCGATAAGACTTTTTTCTCTCCCCCTTTTTTTTTCTTCTGGAGCATGGTGTGATATTTCTGTGTGAATTAATTTCCATTGAGCCTTCCTAAGGGAACGCCCGTTGGCCCTGCACTGGAAGCTGCGGCTTTTTGTGCGGTTGCCCAGGTCACGTGCAGACAAGGCAGCAATGCGTTGAAAATGAATTTTGCCCAATCGTGTGTGGGAGGACCCCCATTCAGCAGGCATGAAGCGAGAGAGCGTTACAATCCCATTCCTAATGAGACGAACAAGCAGAAGGAGTATACACAGTGCCACTCCTTATTCACAGGGTTGTTGCATGCAATTACAAAATGACTGTAAACACAAGAGCAGAATCCACCAGAGATACACAAGAGAGGAGCCACGCACTCTTCAGGGAGACATCCTGATTACATCCTGCTCGTCACTTGAACAAGAGCAATTTAATTAGATTGAGAGAGGAAATCATGACAGTTTAAATTGTGTAGAGTAACACAGGAATATGATGACAAGTCCAAAGGGAAGTAAAAGGTGTATATTTAAATTCCACTCATACTCCTGCCCTGTCCGATTAACAGATCCCGCGTCTCATTCGTCTAAGCTCAGTCAGTTCCTGATAGGTACAGTATGGTCGGGACAGCTTGGGGAATACACTCAATTGTAGCACCCATAAAAAAATTAACCTCCAAAATACGAACACCCAGAAATGTCAGTTTTATAGCATGGCTCTTGTCTGATATGGATGATGGAGTACCGCCGACTGTTGATGGATGAAGATGTGACTTCTCTTTCGTGTAGTGTTCCGGTTTATGCCCTTACAGGAATATAGGTCACATTTCCTCTGAGTGGCCAACTCTCACTCCCAAGGGTCCTTCTGTGAGTGCCAGCGAAAGCTTTCTGTTTATGGACTAACAAATCTGACGCCATCCACAGACACTTTATATCTAGAACACGAAAACAGCGGTCACCGAGATATTTTTGAAGACTGTGTCTAAATGCATTTGTATTTTCATCACTGGACTTGTCTAAACTAGGATTAATGAAAACAAACGTGATTTTAAACAGGTTTTTATGTGAATAATTCAGTGCTTCTTCTCAGATTTCATAAAAAAAATTCTCTAATGTGAACAAAGCTTCAGATTAGCTTTTTTTTTAAAAGCAAATAACAAAAGCTACTATTCGAACACGGATAAAGTGTGCCAATACAGAAGTTTTGTCATCAGCCACTCCCTGAAAATGTTTTGAAAGGTGATGCACAGACATGGTGCATCTGTGCCACAGAAGTCTTGAACAGGATTCAAAACACTTCTGATTAGAATTTTCACATTTTTGGGCAAAATCTGAAAGTCTCACGCTCTTTTTAAGCTAAAGATATTTTGGTGCATCCCAACTAATATTGACTTTCAAATCAGAAAACGGATACTAGAAATATTAATTATTTATTTTATTTAATCTTACCACTGACCATGTGAACAATGGGGGACAATATTACATTTGCTTAACAAAGTACATTTTAACACCTGATAAGGGCGGTGTGTAATGATCTATCCATAAATTATCTGTGGAATATCTGTTGCAACTCAGGCTTCATAAATAGAAGAAAAACAAGTGATGTGGACAAGGCGTCTCTACTCGCCTGTCAATCCTGTTGCCTGCCAGTTCTGAAAGCGCCCTTTTCAGGTGTTTTGGTAAAGGCAAAGTGCATGCCTCTGTCTCTAAACTGCTTTAGCTAAATTCTTTCAAAAATACAGCTATTCCTTCATGGGGTGGACAAATCTTAAATTCACTATATAACCCACTGGGAAAATAAAAGCTTCAGTGTGCTACCGAGTCCCATGATTTGGTTGCCCAGAAACACAATTGACTAGTTAGCTAGATAAGTGCATTAACACAAGCTAAGTGAAATAAATGAGGATATGATCATGCCTTCAGCAAAAAGGCAGCAATTTATTGGCTGATATATTGTCTATCTCCTCACAATAGATGTAAAAGATATTATTAGAATTATAATAAAATATTATTATTATAGCTATCATCTTTGTTTTCTGTAAAGTTTAAACTCAAGGTGACGGCAGGACATTTATGTGATGGCTTTGAGTTGATCTTTAGTTTGCTTGGTTTAGTCAGTGTTTCTGCATGGTGCATATTCTGTATTCTGGAAAAATGATCTGCCTAGTTAAAATCACTCCATCATCCACCAGATCTTGGCTGATGTGTGTAGCGCAGCAGGAATGTGGGATTCAGAACGAGAGGCATGTGCTAATGTTACAAACGCACCACATTTAAACATAGCTACATACTAATACTTTCTCTGGTCGGTGAACTTACTAGGAATACAAGTCCCTGCAATCCTGAAGCACAAGGCTCGCCGTGTGACAGCCAGAGGAAAATGTTTGTCATCTGCAAGTGCATGAAATGCTACTTAGTGCAAATTTAGCCAAAGTTATCATGACTAAAGGGACAGAATGTGATATGCAGAGAATGAAAATGCCAGCTCATTGAGATGGACAGTGATGAGTTGAGTGAACTGACAGACTGATCTGGACAGTATGACAGATACAGAAGAGATTCATCAATCCATTCATTGTCCGCTTATCCTACACAGGGTCGTGGGGAGCCTGGAGCCTATTACAGGGGACTCGGGGCACAAGGTGGGGGACATCCTGGACAGGGTGGCAGTCCATCGCAGGGCACAGTCACACACATTCATGCAACCATTCACAGACTAGGAACAATTTAGAGATGCTAATCAGCTTACAGCGCATGTCTTTAGACTGGAAGAGGAAACCAGAGTACCTAGAGGAAACCCCCGAAGCACAGGGAGAACATGCAAACTCCACGCAACCCTGGAGCTCCCAACCCTGGAGGTGCGAGACATACCCCCCTCCCTCCCGTGAGCTCCACTATTTTCATAACTGTCATTTGTAACTGGAGGAAGTGTCAAACTGGATCTAGTCCCTCGCCGCATGCTTTCACTTGCCAAAGGAAGATACGACAGAGATGTCAGGAAGCTTTCCCACCCTGAAGCACAGAGAAGGATACGCTCTTTCTTTATCACAAGGCAGGCAAAATAAATATGCAGTCAGTTTATCTTACTAAAGGCAAACTAAAGCAAAGCAAGAGAGGATAATCAGGACATTTGGAGTAATGAAAGAACAGGAGCCATGTGTCAATCGCAGTTCTTCTGTGAAGCAAAAAAGGGGGAGTATTTGCTACTCTAGTCACTGTTTGACACTTTCACAGAAGGCTGATCTAATCAGGGCTGCAGTGTCGGATGTTACGAGGTCATTTGTAAGCAGTTGTCGTAGCCTAAGCGTGTGCGTGTGATATGCTGGTGTTCACAGCAGCGTCAGAGACTGCAGTGCAGAGCTGCGAGTCTTAAAGGGAAATAGTGGAGAAAAATAAATAGACAGCATTATCTAGACATTGACTTAGCCCATCTGCTTAGCTGGGAGAAAAAAATATAACGCTTTCCGCACGGTTTCATCGTCTCTATGCAAAAAGTCTTTTTGCTGTAAAAGACACTATTTCACATGCATGAAGCTGTACAAGGTTGTGTTTTCAGTCTGTATTATGTAAGGCTGACTCTAACTGCATGCTGATTAACGCTGCACCTCGGTGACTCTGTCTGCACGCTGCAGGCGTATTCGTCTTAGTTTTCAGTCAACGGTACTAAATACGGCCCTCAGAGAACCAACCTGACCGCTTCCACGGCTAATACTGTTGTTAGCAGTCCTGTTTATGAGCAATTCATGTATTAGGGCATTTAATCCACCCTCCTCTGTTTTTGTTTTAGATATCATACAACAATATCAAGATGAGGCTTCTGAACTGCTTTGAAGTCTTCTCTCTTTCCTTTTAGATATTTTATGACCTTGAACCTATAAAGTTTTATTTGACAATTCTGTGATTTAAGAGCCAAGGCCAAAGCATTTAAAGCATTTCATTTATTCTTTTCAGTAGTATTTCAGTAGTATATGGTGCATATTTAGTATTATTTAAATAACACATGTATATAACATTAACTTATTTTTGCCATAAAAGTCAAATGAAGGCTTACAATTTTATAGTCAAGGTCTTGATTTTAATTTTTAGGAATTCTTTTTTTTTTTTTTACAAATACATATCACAGGTTTCTATTAATCTATTAAATCACTATTACCCTGTTTCAGTTATGGTTGCAAAACATAGCAACTATATAACATAACAAATCAGATTTTTTACAATAAAAACTAACAAATCAGATTTTTTAAATACTGACACAAGAAACCTAACTTTACAATAAAGGGCATTTGCAAGCAATAATTATGAGGTTTGCAAGTAAGATTTTGATATTTAAATGAGGAATATAATATATAATTCCTTCTTTAGTCCAAGAGCCAATTGGCTGCAGTGTCGTACTCTTCTTCCTGAGCAGTTGTTAAAGGTAATATAAGTGATATTTTATGATGCAGGCTGTTGAATGTATTGTTTGATATGCAGACGTATTGAATCGAAGGCCTTGTATAGAACTATATGATGTGATACAATACTAGATACAGTATAATACACCATATAATTTAAACTTGTCCTCAAATTGACTGACAGTCTCCACTATTTATAATTTGGCTAATTCAGCTATTCTTATTAGATGACTCATGGGTAAGGAGGTTAAATATCAACCCTTTTTAATCTTGACTGAATCGTGCAGATCTCACATCAATTATTAGCAAAGTATTTTCATCTTTTTGCTTGCTTTTTTTTCCTTCACATAACCATAACGAAGAATACAAAAATTGCATAGAAACGAGGAATATTGAGGAGCATCTGGACATTGCTCATGTTAGACACTGAGATGGTGCCAGAATCCTTGTGTTGAGTGTATTAGCAGATTTCCAACTACATGTCATTGATTTAATGGAATTCAGATAGCGGATTTGCCGTTGCCAAGTATCAGGCTTGGCCCGCCCCGCTATTCAAACAGTGTGCTGAGGGAAAATAAATAATTCCAGCTCCAACAATGGCAAAGCACAAAGACCAACACTGGATGCTGCCAATCACCCGCTTGCACATTGCCACTTGTGTGCTTTTGTTTTTGGGTGAGTTTACATGAGGGAAACTAAACATAGAAATAGGATGTTTATCTTTTTATTAAAAAAAAACAGAATATTTGTTGCAGTAGTTCATGTTGCTGTATATCCATGTACTATTGATGTTCATGAAAAAACTAACTCTTATGATGTTTCATTTGATTTGATTAATAATTGAAATTTCTCATTATATGTAATAGGTTGATTTTCTCCAGTGTTATAGATACAGCCATTGAAAAGCATCTGTATAAAGAGAATTTGCTATTTGTTCCCATAATTCAGCACAACCGGATTCCTCATCTAATTAGCACCCAATTGATTTGTCAGAGCATTTATGTGGCTCTTTCATTAGCAATGCTGTTTCTCACTGATTGGTTTTCTTTAACTTGCTGCACTTCGGGTTCCTATCTGAGCCCCATGGTTTCAATTATTGGACATCTTATGTTTGAAGCTTTTTCTAGTAAATTCAGTAAAGTCCTATCAGTCAATATGTTTCATCCCAAACGGTCCTCCATTAGAGGGAGTACATATGAGCTTTCTTGCCAGCTTGTTAATTGTCAGACCCACCACTGTTAGCTGCATATTAATGAGGGATTAGCCTTTGTGCAGCACATTATGAGCTCCCCCTCCACCATGACATTGAAGAGACATCATGCCACAGGTAGCAGCAGGAGGGGTCGGCCTCGCATCCTCGAGCAGCCGTCCTGGCCGAGCGTGACAAAAGCAGTTCACAAGGCTGACATGAAATGATTTAAGGCTCACAGTTTAGCCTAAATGTGATGGGGGGGAGCAGTGGAGAAGTTTGCTGTGGATGTCATTTAAAGATTGTAGGTTGTGTGCTAGTTCTCTAGAACTCTGGGACAAACAGATTTCACGTCCAAGTTATTACTTTTTTATTCATAGTTACCTTGTAGATGAGTAGGTTCAACATCCAGAAATAAAACCTACTGCTTTATTGACCTTTTTGGCAAAACAAAAGTTTCTATTGGTGTGTATTTTTAATCATAGTGTTTTTAACTGTGGTGTGATGCATTTCGATGTAGGCTACGTCTCCTGCTTACTGCACACATTGTAAATTAATACCTTGTCGATGGTTGAAATAATATAATATTACTAGAGATGGCACCAATCCGATACCCAATACCATATCGGACACATACCAGCAAAAAATGGTGGATTAGATTAGAAAACAACTCAAACAAGTATGTTAATATTTGTAACAAATGACAAAGATTTGAATTGGATTTGGAAAATACATTTTTTTTTTGGAACTGGAAATGTCTGCTTATATAGAGACTTGACTGTTTTTTCTTTTATTTATTCTTTTTTGACAGTTTAACTGAGAAAAGAAAGCTTAGTAGGTTTTAAAGAAAACAATACTGAATGAGTATCAGCATCACCTGATACTCAAGGTTTCAGTATTGGTACCAGTATTGTGTGCGTGTGTGTGAGATTAAAAAGAGTTGATTTTAGTCTAGGTCTATGCTCAGAATGAAAAGCGCAGATAACATGTTTATGATGATTCCTATTATGTAGTGAAATAGAAATGTAACAGTGTGTATGAGTGAAGCATATTTTGTTATATATCAGAATGGTCTTGAATACTCATATACTCAATACTCAACCTCACATTGGTGAAGAAAATTTAAAAAAAAACAAGCAAAAAACAAACAAAAACAAACAAAACTCTAACTTATGTTTGAGCATCAACTGTGAAAAAGTAATGATAGACAAAAAAAACCCGACATATATTTCTAATAATTCCTTAGAAAAAAAACCCTTACAAATGGAATGTGAAGATCTTAGATATAAAGTCCATCAGAGTGGTTTCTGTATATGTATGTCTCTCTTCATCATGTTCATTTATCAAATAGCAGACCTGCCAGGCATTGAAAACATTTTTTCACAAATGGTTTAAATAAATAAATAAATAAATAGCACTTGTTTGGCCAACATTTTGACAGAAAGCCTGAATAGCCCTACAACAAAGTGTCAAATTTAGCTCTTTACAAATACACACTCTGCACACCTGTACTCTTGCTCATTCCTGCAGTTATCCAATACAACCAGCCAATCATGTTGTAGCAGTGAATTGCATAAAATCATGTAAATACTGATCAAGAGCTTCAGTTAACATTCACATAAAAAGAATGGGAAAATAATGTGATCTCAGTGACTTTGACTGTTGCATTGTCTTTGGTGCCGGACAGGCTAGTTTGAGTTTCAGAAATCTCCTGGAATTTTCACACACAAGTCTCTAGAATTTAGAGTAGAGTAGAGAATAGAGAGTCATGCACAGACTGGTCCAGACAGTTTGAAAATTGGTCTTTATCCAAAGACTGGTCCAGTCTTCAACTGTCCAGTTTCAGTGAGCCTGTGCCCAGTGCAGACTCAGATTCTTGTCCTTGGCTGACACGAGTGGAACTCTGTCCTCTGCTGTTGGAGCCCGTCCACCTCAAGGTTCAACATGTTGTGCATTCTGAGATGCCTTTCTGCACACCACAGTTGAAAGACTATAGCCTTTCTGTTAAAATGGCCAATGAGTGTAATTTTAATGGCAGTGATAATTAGAAATTCAAATCAAATTCAAATTTTATTTGTCACATGCACAGTATGACTTGCAGTGAAATGCTTTATACAACTGTTCTGACATAAAATAAGAAGATCTAGAACAATTTTAAATATAAAGAAAAATCTTAAATATAAAGGAAAAAAATATATATAAAAAATGTAAAGAAAAATATTAAATATAAAGAAAAATATATACATAAAAAAACATATGAAGGGATAAAAAAAGAAGGTTTCGATTAAAACATTGCTTGCCGTCCTGCACCGGTCAGTGTAGTCATGTAGTGACAGTGGGGTCAGGTCTGTCACAGTAGAGACTAGAGTGCATGCACTGTATATACAGGGTTTTATGGTAACCACCAGGCAACTGTGGGAAAAAGCTGTTATTGGTGGGTTTTAGTTTAGACTAATTCAGTGTTTACCCATTGAGTAGGTTTGGGGTCTGGGTTGGTCTAAAGCAACAGAAAGCTTTATGTTGTAAACTAGTTTTAAAGCCTATTGGAGATCGACTATCTCAGTTTTATCATATAACAGCTGTGAATGATTTCATTTTGCCTTCGTTTACCTGTGCCTCCTTTTTATGTCGTTGTTATTATGCATGCAGGAAGCAAATCAGTGCACTCAGATCGTAATAATGTAGTGATGATATTCACTGCTTAAAAATCAATGCAAAAACAGATTAGCTATTTAAATGCTAAAACTATACACAAGGAAGCAGAATGAAAGACATCTGAAAGATAGCAAACCTGGCTTCATGCTTGGCTAGACAAGAGCTCAGGATGTAAGTCATATTCTGCATGATAGAGCACCCAAGTTTTTGTCAAGGTCATTCAGTTAGATACTGGTTTTAGAGACTCTGTATATATGTCTCCTCCTATGTGTGCGCTAAATGGTTTGCAAAAAATAGATGTACGTACTTAAGGTGCAGAGGTACTACACCTTAACATAATTTGGTAGATAATAATCTACTCCTTTGTGTTATACGTGTGTGTGTTTAATAGAAGAAGAATTATATAGGAAGTCCTCATTTCACACCAGTCCCTGGTGTAATCCAATCACAGGCTCGTACAAGGACCATTACTGCAGCCCATCTCCAGTCCTTTATTTAATCCAACCTCATCTTGTTTCCATTAAGATTTGCTTTCATATCATAATGCTGCTTGTCCTGTGGGATTATCAGGCTGGGGCCTGACTGAAGTGTGGAGAAATGGATTTGGCCATGTCGGGATCCATATTTGTAATCCTCAACATTTTCAGAAAATGTATCATAGTCAGACGACAGATTGTTTAAATGAAGTGTCTTGTAAGAACAGGCTGAAGTCTCAGGCACAGAATAGAGTGGAAGAGAAGCACAAGGCTACACCATGATCAGAGATCAGTGATATGCAGAACACTGTTCCAGTGCTGACTTTCTAGCATATGCAAGAGAAATGGCCAGAATAACAATAGGATTTTTATTCTTACTTGAATTCAAAATGTGAATCTTTAAATGATTTGAGGTACACGTACACACTCACTCATTTGCTCAAGGAGAACTCTCACTACTATGCTGTGCCTGGTATTTAAGAGCCATCCAGATAAACTACAGCTCCATTAGCATGAGACGGTTCAGAGCCTGACATTTAAATCAGCCTTTGTCATTCTCACAGTGGGAGGTAGTTTAATGGCAATTGCAAGGCCACTACAAATACTCTGTAAATTGAAGTAGAGTGCAATATTTTTTTCCTCCTAAGGAGTAATGTTTTGGGATTCATGTTTACAATATTTTCAGCCATTTTGCTGGTACAGTGCCCAATCACTAGTTGTTCATGTTGGAAGGAGAAATGTCTTTGTTTGACAGAAAGGCCTCCAGATGCCACGCCAGCAGTACAAAATTGTAGTGTATTAACTGATAAATTGTTAAAAAGGAACCTTTTATGAAATGATAAACCTATTACTCAAGTACTATAGCTGGTTTCATTCCGGTATTTTTGAATGAGAGTAAAAGAGTAAAATGGCTGAGAATGTGTTTCAGTTAAGGACTTTTCCTCTGTTGCTATTATACATTATGTGAAAGCATAATATGCTGTCACAGTATATACTCACTAAGCACTTTATTAGGAACACTATATTAATACCGGATATGGCCTCTCTTTGGTCTCAAAACAGTCTCAGTTCTTCATGGCTTGGATTCCACAGAATGTTGGAAATATTCCTTTGAAATTCTGGTCCATGATTGGTTGATTAGATAATTGCATAAATTAATAGTTGCACAGGTCTTCCTAATAAAGTGCTCAGTGAGTGTGTGTGTAGATGCCCCTTGTGCTGCCAGAACAGCTCTGACCCATCGAGGCATTGACTCCACAAGCCCTGTGAAGGTGTGCTGTGGTATCTGACACCAGGACATTAGCAGCAGATCCTTTAAGTCCTGTAACTTGTGAGGTTGGGCCTCCAGGGATCGGACTTGTTTTTCCAGCACAGATGCGCGATTGGATTGAGATCTGGGGAATTTGGAGGCCAAGTCAACACCTTGAACTCTTTGTCATGTTCCTCAAACCATTCCTGAACAATTTTTGCAGTGTGGAAGGGCACATTGTCCTGCTGAAAGAAGCCACTGCCATTAGGGAATACCGTTGCCATGAAGGGGTGTACATGGTCTGCAGCAGTGTTCAGTGAGTGTGTGTATGTGCCTTTTGTGCTGCCAGAACAGCTCTGACCCATCAATGCATGGACTCCGATGCTCAATCAGATTGAGATCTTGGGAATTTGGAGGCGGTATGTGTCACAGTAACATCCATATGAATGCCAGGACCCAAGGTTTCCCAGCAGAACGTCGCCCAGAGCATCACACTACCTCTGCCNCACCTTCTTCCATTGCTCCATTGTCCAGTTCTGATGCTCACGTGCCCATTGTAGGTGCTTTCGGCGGTGGACAGAGGTCAGCATGGGCACTCTGACCGGTCTGGAGCTACGCAGCTACTCAGCAAGCCGCGATGCACTGTGTGTTCTGACACCTTTCTATCATAGACAGCATTAACTTTATCAGCAACTTGTGCTACAGTAGCTCTTCTGTGCGATCAGAGCAGACGGGCTAGCCTTCGCTCCCCACGCGCATCAGTTGGCCTTGGACACATGACTCTGTCGCTGGTTCACCAGTTTACATTTATGGCATTTGGCAGACGCCCTTATCCAGAGCGACTTACATTTATCTCATGATTAGCAGTTGAGGGTTAAGGGCCTTGCTCAAGCTCATGACTTTCCGATCAGTAGTCCAACATCTTAACCACTGAACTACCACTGCCCCACCAGTTGTCCTTCCTTGGACCACTTTTGGTAGGTACTGATCACTGCATACCGGGAACACTCCACAAGACCTGCTGTTTTTGAGATGCTCTGACCCACTTGTCTAGCCATCACGATTTCGCTCTTGTTCAAGTCGCTCAGATCCTTATGCTTGCCTATTATTCCCTGATATATATATATATATATATACCCATGCATAATTTTAGCCATATACTGCCCATCGGCTGCCAGAAGTGTCCACTAAAACCTTACACCCCCCACCAGGACCTTCTGCGTTCTGTGTGGTGAAAAACAAAAAACTGTTCTTGATCAACTGTCAACTGAATGGACTTTTACATAATGTTAACATTAAGTGTGTATTAAGGTTTATTTGTGGACTGATAAAATGATTCCTAATGTAAAGATATTATCTAATATTTAACATGATTTTTATGTTTATAGATAGTTTGATTAGTAAGTCAGATAGATTTTTACAAACACTGCATAATGTCCTCATACATGTCATGTGTCATGCTGTGCATCTATAGCCGGTTCACACACCCCTCTCTGTAAAGGAAAGTAAATTGCTTTATAAAGGTAAATAATGAAAGTAAGTAGGCATGCATTGTCATAGTTGACCCCCTGCCCTATTTGGCACATCTGAAATGAATAAATGTTGCAAAAATAACAGGCTGACATCTTGCCAAACCTTTGTGAAGTCAAGGCCATCTGAAATATAATGCTCATTTCTAGAGAAGTGTTTTTCCTAGGACACAAATTCTGTTAAACCAAAACCTACCGAGGAACAGTGAGTGCATTTACAGGTCAAACTGCAGGAATGTGCAGCAGTGTAAATCTCAGCATACATGGATTAAGTATTTAATTTCTAAGCTGAAATGTATCTCTAAATTCAGTTATTTTGTATGATAGTTCTTATGAAGAAATTTTTCTAAATATATATATATATATATATATATATATATATATATATATATAGTTCACTAAATGATTTCAGTTTGTTTATGAACAAATGCAAAAATTTCAATTAATAATGATTAATAAGAATAAGAATATGAATAATCAGTCATGCTGTTTCAGGTTTTCAGTCCATAGTTTTCTGAATGTTGGGTTTGGTTTCAAGATTTTCATTGCTTCAGTAGTATTTGCTGTTATCATTTGGTTCAATGAAGCACTGCTTCACCTGAGTGAGGTTCCCCCATCTTGCTGTCCATCAACAGCACTGCTTACAGTATGGGGCTGTCTGTTCTCTGCGAGCACACCGACTCTGAGACGTGGCAGAGGAAATGATCTTTAATAGAGTCAGAGTGGCTCAAATGTAAAGGACGATTTAAATGTCAACTAGACTCTCTATTAAAGTAGTTACACACATACATTAGTGTGCTGTGTCTGATCAGAGCTGAGAGTGATACACTGCTTATTTTCTTTTATTTGTATTCTTACGGAGAGCAAATCCTTAGCTGTTGCTGCTATGCACCATTAGAACAAGCAAGCCATTTGGACTGTGTATGGATAAGAGTGCCTGATGCTGCCAAAACCCCCAAACCCTGCAGAGGTCTATTTAGAGCTTCAGACAGGAGGCAAATGTAATGTGGAGGCCAGAGCACGGCATGCTGTGAATGACAGATATCTGAGTGTCTTCATCATGCAGGAGAGACGGTTATGAGGCTGCTTTATAGCCAGCTCATTTTTCAGAGAGTCACAGACCCGAATACAAATCAATATCAAGCATTTTAAAGTACGTTGTGAGAAACAGAGCTTTATAAGTACTCTTTTTTTAGATCCAAAATATAGTTTTTATTACAGCTTGGCATTGGATTGAATTTACAGAGCTTCTTAATGCATGCCCAGGTAGCCTTAATTAACGTCTGTGTGAGCACTTTGTACTGCAGAGGCCATTGATAATATGTCTCTTTATCCACAGCAATCCATTACCTGAATGTGTTCTGCAGTGTCAGTGTCAGCGTGTCTGCTGTGCAGAAGTATCAGTGCTAAGCTGAAAGTCATTTAAACAGTCATAAACTTGAGACGCACAGGCTCCGTCAATCCCACGGACATCTTAAATCCCATTCTTTTACAAATCCATGTTTTGTGGATGTTGATGAGTTGTAAGGCTCGATGAGTTCTCTCTAAAGCCTTTCAGATAAGCAGTTCAGTGTGCATCATTCACTCTTCCACTCTTTAGTGTCTCTAATTGAGTTATAGTCATAGAAAACCACCTTGAGTCAAGGAAATGCATTCGAAAAAAAGGGAGTGAAATTATAAATACATCAGAGGTTTCATTTGTGCTAGAAATGTTGATGATGAGGGACACAGTATGGTGTATTAATGAGCGCTCTGCATTTTAGCCATCTAAACCCCATTGATATGAGCACCTGCTCTTTTTTAATGAAGAAGATGAATGATTGACTCTAACAGCCAATGTTTCTCATCAAATCCAAATAAGTGGTAAAAAGGCATTGATCAGTTTCATTCATAATGTAATCATTTCTGCTTTGTGTTCTGTGTGTGTGTGTGTGTGTGTGTGTGTGTGTTATCTGCAGTGTGTAAGCCTGGGTTCTACAGATCTGCTCTGCAGACTAGGACATGCAGTAAGTGTCCTCCTCATAGCTTCACCAAAACAGAGGGCTCCACTTCCTGTCAGTGTGAGCACAGCTACTACAGGAAAGACACAGACCCCACTAACATGGCCTGCACAAGTAAATACTCAGCGTGCCTTTTTGTATTTCATATCTGAAATAAAAAATCTAATTTATAGTTATTTGAAATAATACATGAAATAATAAAAAAACATTGCTGTCGAGACTGTCATCATGGTCGACGTTCCCAATATAATTACGGAAGTAAGATCATAGTTATCATTTTTATAGTGACAGTTTATTAACAGGGATTTTTATAATGTATTCTACACATAATGTAGTCTAATAATAACATCTAAGTATAACAAAAAAATATGTCAATTTCTCAGGAACGTGACAAGCTGCACTTTGTGCCTTAATAAGTCTGAGTGATACAAAAAAAGAGTGTGGTGAGGAAACAACTGTTTATAGCTATAAATTATTAAATAGGATAATCCCTTTCCTATTATCCCGAAATATTGTGGTTATGTTTTGGTACAGTTTGTATGCCTGTGAGGTAATGCAGACCTGAAATGCCAGAATACCTTGTCAATGAAAGCCTATGAAAGAACAGTGCTAGAATATAGCATAATAGACCAGATGTCATACTAATAATATTATAATGCTGCTCTTTTTGTAGACTATATAACACAGTCTGTATAATAGCCAAACTTTGGTTTCACAGTAAACACAGCAGTAGGGACTGGAACATGTATCCACATGTATCACTAAGGTAATTTCTGAGCCTGAAAGATTCTGTAGACTGTATTCCCTTATCAACACCCGGGACCTGCAGGTTCCGATTAATTTAAAGTATGCTTTCAGATGAATAAAATGATAATAAGATGTATGTTTAAAATTGTAAGCCACATGTGGGCTATTGAAAAATTGAAATGAGCTAGATTAAGTTCATAGGTTCAGTAGCTCTCTCATACAGCATGAATGTTCTTGTAATAGTTTCACTCTACATTTTCCCCAGAGCCTCCTTCAGCCCCACGCAACGCCATTTCAAATGTAAACGAGACAAGCGTGTTGCTGGAGTGGAGCGCCCCGGAAGAGACAGGTGGCAGGAAGGACGTGACCTACAGCGTGGTCTGCAGGAAGATGAGTGCCGAGTCGAAGCAGCACGAGCCGTGCGGCAGCCACGTGCGCTACCTTCCCCAGCGCACGGGCCTGAGCAACACGTCAGTCATGGTGCTCGACCTGCTTGCCCACACAAACTACACCTTTGAGGTGGAGGCTGTGAACGGTGTCTCTGAGCTCACCAAACCACTGCGCCAATACGTTTCTCTTAATGTCACAACCAACCAGGCTGGTGAGTAGTCATTTCGTCTGCTTTTGTGTCCATGCGTTTATATTAGAAAAGACTCCATCTTTGAACATATTTCAAGCATATTTCAGCTGGCTAGCTCTCAGCCCATACAAGGAGATGTTTACCGTGACTAGAGCGTCAGTGACAAGACCCCCTGCATCGCAAAATCATATGGTGAAGTCCACTCAGCAGTTAAAATGCACTTAAATACTTTTACATACAGGCGGTATGGCCTTTAGGTCCTCCATCCTGGAGTCGTTGTAATCAAATGGTATTTGAAGTCATGGTTGGTTGCTGGGCAAAAAATTTTTTTTGAAAAGCGTTACATGGAAGCTTAGCAAGATTGCAAGGGAAAAAAATGTCAACATGTACAAAGCGTATAATTTCTGGACATCAGAGAGTCAGTGAGGCTGTTTATAACTGTTATTACAACAGTGTTTATTACAGTGGTGCCGTTTAAGTGGCCTAAGTATATAAGAGGATACCAATCCAACATGGTAATTAACCAAGCTTTGCAGAATGTTTGTGGTGGACTTTACCAGGAATAAGCTGTAGTTCTCTATGATGACAGAATTTATCCCCTAAACGAAATAATAAATTCCAGTTCTCTGGGTTTTTTTCTTCTATCCACCAGGAGACATGATACGTATTTATAGCAGAGAGTCCACACCACCAACAAACAAAAATGCACAAACATTCTTTTTAGTGATGTCCCAATCCTACTTTTCATTTTCAACACAATATTGATATCAGAACTGTGTCGATACCTGATGCTAACAGTCATAACTGCAGAGTCATAACTTGAGAATTATTGATTCACGTAAGTCACCTCCTAAGACAACGATTCAATATGTTTCATGATGGACAAGTTTTTTTCATGAGCAAATTTTTCTTCATCTGTAACATAACAACATTCACAGCATTGTTGGCACAACACGGCAGATTACCAGCCTGGGCCCCTGGGACAAGCAGATTACATTTTTCCAGGTTCAGTAGGCTATATAACCATCACCAGTGATTTTCTTGCTTCACTAATCCAAAAGGAAGAACCTCTTCTCTATTGATATTTCAAAAAACAGTGACAAAACTGAGCAAAATACAATGCACTGGAACATATAAACTGTTACATTACTGAAGTGCTAGCACAGCACTCAGTACCTCAGGTTTAATCACTCCCATCAGGTGAAAATAAAGAAGCAAGGCAAATAACCTGAATATGTGTGACAAGAGAATGTGAAGAGAGTCAATGGCTACATAAAGTCACCCCTCTCACTGATTCAAGTGCACACTTATTTTCCAAAATGTTTATTAATGTGCACATAATTAGCTCATAGGACTTTTTATTTAAATTAGTTTAGTTGCCACTTTTTAGCCTAGTTAATTGGGCTCCTGGGCAAGCATAACGTGGCAACACATTTACTTGCCCTGTGGACTAGCTAATGAATTCATGACTTGCCCACCTCTAAAAATGTGATCTGATAACAATCCTGTATCAGTTTTGATAATGATACTGAGTATTTGATGAGTACATCTCTCATGTCAGAGTGTGTGCCACTGACTTTTTGTTTAGATAATGAAGGCTTGTTGATGTGTAATCTGCTTTATCTGAACCAGGGTCTGTAATTAAGATCATCACATGATGGCAGAGAAGAAGGAGCCTGCTGCACAGCTGCTGTGTGTGTGTGTGTGTGTGTGTGTTGTGTGTGTGTATGGCTCAGCCATGGTAAGACAGCCTTGAAATAAGTGATTTCACATAGTCTATGAGGAGACTGATATAGAATACTGAGCACCTGCTTGACTTGTGTGGCGGCGCTCAGGATAATCTGTTTGGGTCGATGCATCAAGTGGCAGTCATGTTTCATGTGAACTGGCTGGCTCTAGGCTAAGCACCGTGTTTGGTAGGGCGTTGTTAGAACCTTTGTTGTGTGGAAAGCAATGGAAAGCACTATGATATTGAGATTCACTGTGCTGTGTGCCATTACAGGAAATGTGAAAACTGTTTGCTTTAAATCTTTTCATCTAATGTGGTCCTTAGTAATATATTTTTGAGAACGATTTTTTTTCCATAAAGTCTCTTACATTGTCAGTATTTATCACATTGTTGTTCTATATATATAAAAAATCTAAATAGGCAGTGTGCTTAGTCAAAAGTAGAGTTATTTCCTTTAGTTCTGGGCAGCAATTGCATGTTCTTCTGAGTGTTTAATAGCTCTCATATATGGTCATGTATGGTCAGATCTAGCAGTGTAATGTGTTTACTAGGCTGTTTAAAGATTTAATCATCTCTACACACTATTTCACTGCCATGAAATCCAGTAATGATTACTCCAATTATATTTTATTTCTAGACCTACCAACCTTTATGCATTTTGCTTACGAGCTCAAGAACAAATGCACTAGTATTAGTTATCACTCAAAAATGCTAATTTTCTCGTCAAAGGTGCGGGGTCATTTTGCTCTCTACTCGATTAGTCGTATACTTAGAGCTTACTAAACACGTCGTTTTTGAACTCTCCGATATTCACTGGAACTGCCTGGAAGCCCCGCCACCTACCCCCAGTCTCATGCACACTCACTTTCTGTCATGGTAAACAGAGAATGTTTTGAGTTCATCAATGTGAAATAAAATCTATCAGTGTATGACATGTAGACCAGAATTTTTAAGGAATCACTGTAACAGCCCTAATTCACAACTTTTTTTTTTTTGGTCAGATGATTATTGGATCTTTCTGTAGATTGATATCAAAGCAAACACCGCTCCTTCTATAACAATCCAGACTCGTCCAAGCTTATTAAAGCATTCTTCTGTGTGGTGGTGACTGTGTCCTGCTCCATGCTTCCACTCTCTTTTCACTTCAGGAGCAGGTGGCACAGGTGCTGCCGGAGCCAAACCATTTATTTCCCCTTGCCTTCTGTGTAATCCATTACTGTAAACTCCCAGGCCTTTTGCACAACCCCTGTGAGCCGATGCTCCAGTCTAATTTAGGGTGAAATATTTAACATAATATTTGCACTTATTTCCCTGCTACTATGTCTCTGTCACCAAACGCACCACCTATGCACTTAAGTAGTACACAAAAAAACAATATCAAGGTGCTAATTTATTTTACAGGGATGGCACAGCAATGTACGCTGCTTTCCGCTGAATAACTGGCTTCAACATCTGCCTCAGTCATTAAGGTGCTCTGAGATCAACAGAAGGTTTAAGGTCTTTAAAGCACTATTAATGGTGACAAGAAAAACGATTCTGCAGCACAAGACAGCCTGCTTCAACACAGCTTCAGCTCAAGCAGTGTGTGCGGAATTAACGTCACACTGGCAAACGAAGCACAGCCTCCAAGCCTGCTCTATAAAGAGGAGGAAGAAATCTGTTTTTCACAGTTTCTGCTTTGAGATTTTCATAACTAGGGCAGTTTGTGTAGATTGATCAAATGTTCGCTGATTTCAAGTGAACTAGATTTCAAAACAAACTGAATAGCGTGCAGGTGCAAGTGATTAGCGCTTTAGTCTTTCATGTGCCTCTGAAGTGTGCTCGTATTTCCCCAATGAACGTCGACAGGCACATAAGTGGTAGCATTTGCAGAGCCATTCTGTGAGCTTTTAATATTTGCCCATTCACAGCGAGTAATTGACATATCTGCCTGCAAAGACTTGCCACACTCAATATTCCTAATTATTCCCAGTGAGTTGGTTTTGGGACGCGGTTCAGAGATTTTACGTTTTGCTCCATTCGTCGCCAGTGCATGGCTATGTGTTATCAGCAGTTGGAGCTTAACAGATGGTGACCCACTGAGTGATTTAAATAAGTCACTTATAAACGTTTCCGCCATGTGATAAATGCTCAGGCCATTGTGGCAAAGACTTACAGATAAATACTTTTTTGAATGAGAACTTTGTTTATTTGTTTAGACAGTTATACAATAATAAAATGCACTTTTTTCTTAATTTTTATGTGGGCATATTTTTACACGTTAGTAGTGTAGTGCTTCTGACACTGTTTTTCTACCAATAAAGGAAAAAAACTCCACCTTGGAAAACATTAACTAGGTTTGTATTGAAATATGGTGCTGATGTGTTGGTGTGTGCTGTAGTTTCATTATTCCTCTGTCATACTATTTAGACAACAAGCGTTTCCAGAAAGTATTGCATACAACTGTATAGGACACAGTTGCTCAGATTTACGGGAGTGACCCAGTTCGTCTCGTTAGTGATCTGTGAGATGAAGAGTTGAAGATGGTGTTAGTACTGAAGTTGAAGCTTTGGAAGCTGATTCATTTGAGCAGAGTGTACAGAAGATGATGTGAGAAACTAAAGGACGACAGAGCTGCTGCATCGCTCTTGTTAGGTAGAGATGAATTCCCACTGGAGCCACTATTGCTGTATTTGACTAAAAATTGTAACTCGTAATTTCCAACTACCGAGTAGGAAAAAACAAAGAAAGAGCCTCGCAACGTGTAATTCCCATTCAGGAGCTTAGAATGGTCCAGTCGACTCCATGTTCAGCAAGTGATGCTAGCTCAACATGGCTGCTCATAGCATCAGCAGTAAACAAAGTAGCACTTGTTGCTTGTTAGCTTGATAGCTTGTTAAATCTATAACAGCGACTATACAGTTCCCTGTTTTGAGGAGGAAAATTATATATTTGAGGAGAAAAATATACATCACTCATAAGTTAGCTGGCTAGCATGTGATAAGCAAAGATGAACATGAAGACATCAGCGTTTTCTTCCCAATTTGTAGCTCAAGCTGAAAGAACGGCATTGTGGGTAAGTGTTATCCCTATACGAAAATGGACTAACTTGTCGATAAAAGTCAGCTCAACTTGGAATTTAACCTAAAATAAGCCTTGGGTAAAATTTATTTTAGAAGATCACATATCGATTATACATATTGATATCCACATTGGATATCCAAGGTTGGATTTTTTTTAATCTTTGTTTTAATATGTTCTCTGTCTGATATCTGATATGATTTGTTAAGTGCATCAGAGGAACAATAGTCATTTTGTCAGCGGTGGAACCTCTGGTTCCTCATGCAGCATTGCATGATTTTTAAGAAGACCCATGTTGTCCCTGCCGTGCCTCCATTGGCATGGGAGCCTGTTGGCAGGAGTCATACCTCAGCGGCGGTTTTGGCCAGCGGGCCGCTGAGCCCTGCCAGAGGTTTTTCATCTTGCCTCTCAGCAGGACTCCCCCCAGCAATACTTGTTTACAAACACATGGCCTGCTGAGAGCTTCGTCCTGGCAATGAGACCAGGTCAGATTGGAAACAGTGACCTTTCCTGCTCACACTAAAACTGCACACCCAGCATGCTAGCTTCAATTAAATTACATGCAAGTGTCTGCCTGAAAGAGCTTGGTTAAAAAAACCAATATTGCCTGCCGTCAGTCTTGTGCCACCAAAGAGCAGCAAAGCCTCCTAATGGCGCTTACACGCAGCGTGATGCATGTTAGATAAGAGTGATTAATCGAAGTCGCTGCTAGCGTGTAATCGTGTGATCTCTCTTACTGAAAATAGGAAAGTTAACACATCTAGGTGTACATCTAAGTGTGGAATCAGTGACATGCTTCGCTGCTTGGCGTTAGCAGCTCCTTCGCTGGCAACGGTGCAGTGTTAACAGATTCACGCACTACAGAATGGCAACACTTCCCAATCGGAGCTATTAATCAGAGCACCATCACACTTTCTCTGCCACACTTCCTCTAGTACGGACGTGTTCCATCTGCTAATGAGAGAGGCTAGGAGATGCTGCCATGCTGAGCACACAGGGATTTTGTTTGCACTTGATTTTTACACTTGCATTTTATACACCAAAATTTGCTGGATTAGTTCCATAACTTTTGAATTATTTATATTTGATTTGATGAATCTGTGTATTTTCTATCATGAAAGGTACTATATCAAATGCACCTAATCAGTTAATCAGAACCACATTTCTTTCTAGGTAGCACAATTTTTAAATAAATGATGACATAGTATTGTCATTTATAAAGATGTTACATATAATTTTCTGAATAATTCATTAATATTAAAATGATATCCCCCATTTTATGTGTTATGTCTTCTTTGGTTTGACCCCAACTCATATGCAGCTGTTTTTGTTTCCTGTCATTCCGTCATCAGAAATATAGATCAAAATTCCCCTGGAAAGCCTTAAAGCTTATTGTGAATCAATAACTCAAGGAGCTGCGTCTCCTGTCCGACTGAAAGTCAACCATTTAGCAGGCTGCCAGACTGTTTAAGTAGCCCAGCCACCCTCCACAAAGCAGCTCTTTGCCTGCCAGCCTGCAGATCGGGTTGCCAAGTATTCCGTTTCAGGCTTTTAAGATAGGAATGATTATAGTTTTGTCTGAGTATAAGGAGAGATACGGTTACTCTTTGTTTTCATGAGGCGAGAAGACTTTTCTTTGCTCCCCCTATCACCGAACCCTTGAGCTCTAAATGCTGCCCTGGTGCAACCGGGCTACTATATCGGCACCTCTGGGATCATTTGAACATGCTTAAATAATACTTATCTCACGGCTACAGTCTGACACTTCTGTTCTTGAATACACAGCTGGCTCACGTTTCTGTTTTTTGTGGGTAGATGGGTGGCAGTAGGTTTGTGTGTGGCCACAGGATTTTGTTAAGGCAGTAAAAACAGAAAAATGAGAACGCTGAGAATATAGAATATATTAATTGCAGTTGCTCTCTTCAGGCTCTTTTACATATGCGGTGTTTAGTCTGTTTGAATTGAATCCTGCTGCGTTTTCTCCTCTGTGTGGTTCTTTTGAGTCCGAGAGTGTCTGAGTGAGGTGGATTTGGTCTGAACTGATTGCAGTGAGAAAGTGATTTGACCCTGAATTAACCCCAGTGCAGGAAGTGAATCAAACGTGCCTTGTATTTTGGGTTGTAGCATTTTTGGAGGTGCAAGCTTAGCAAATGAAAATAGCTTATATATAGTCAATATAGTCAAATGTATCTAGTATGTCCTATTAAAAGTTTACAGTAAACCAAATATATGATTGTTAAATCTTTTTCTAGACATTTTTACTAATTCTAAGCTTGAAACAGTCTTGCACTAATGGCAGGTGATTTTTTATTTTATTCTAAACAATTATTTCAAGAAAAAGAATTAAATGATCTGCCAATAAAATCATCTAAAAACAAAATAATCTTATATTTGATTTATAATAATCTCATAATAAGAAATAGTAAATACATTTGCCCATATTCATGATATTTACACTGCTACGATATCACTGGCTGTGTATACTGACCCACAGTGTACAAACTAAACAAAAGCACCGAGCTGTAGGGCTGGTGAAATGCAATGTGTTCTGTAAATTTGGACATTTGAACAAAAAGAGAAGTGTAGAACCCTGTTAAGCAGGGACAGAGCTTTGGAGAGAGAAACACTGTCTTTTTTAAAGAAAGAAACTCACGAAAATTCACGAAAACAATCGTTTGACTAAGTGATATCTGTTTTAGTTTTTGAGTGTTAAATCCCTTTGTCTTTGGTCTGTTTACAGTCAAGCTCACTGTCTCGCTGTCATATGTGACAAACAAAATGTTTTAAACTAGCACTATAATTATCTAATCATTTATTTACCACTGGCTGAGTGTTCTCCATGTTCAGATGATTTTTGTGAATTCTACACACACTTGCAAAAGACTGTTAACCTTTTTCTGTTTCTGGGTTTCGATTCAGCGAAAGAAAGAGTTTATAAGTACAGTTTCAGTCCTACAAGCTCCTCAGCCATTTTTTTTTTTTTGGTTTGTGTAATTATGTGCAGATTGAACCCTAATCAAACCAAATGGACTAATAGGTGTGCAAGCACCTGTAGAGTGCAATATGCATACATGTTATCAGACATTTGCAGTTGAGGCTGTATATGTGAAACACACACACACACACACAAAAACAAACGTTGCAACACTGCATAAACACAATGGATGGTTACAGGTAAGATAATGGAGGGTGATTGAATTACTTTATGGACACTTGTATTGGTGGCATGCTCTATAAAACAATTTCATGCTTGTTAATGTTGATGCAGTGTGTGGACAGTAATGGGAAGTTTGTGACTGAAGACAGACTGTAACCGGATGCAGGATTGTTTTAATACGCAGTAAATGGAGTGTGTAAACAGTGTCAGACCATGTCATCTCCCAGAGCCATTTTCTACACTGAATTCATTTCTCCTCAAGCAGCTGAAACAGAAGTGTGTGTTAAAGCACCACATCTAATTGTCTTTACCGCTCATGTTCTGAATATTTTACAACATGCACTTTATTGTTCTTTGTGAAAGCATGAATGAAATGCAGGTTTTGCCTCCTGGCTATATAAGACAATCTTATCATGCACAAATGTTCAAATGTTTGACAACAGTTTATTCAACACATAATTTTTCTGTTAAAAATGAAAAACACTGTAGATCTAAATCATATATCAGATGCCAGAATGCAGGTTTAGATGTTTTATTTATTATTTCAAGGATAAAGAATTTTTAAGGATAATAAAGATAGATTTTGCAGAAGACAATAAATGATATGAACCCTGTGATATTAAATCTGTATCTCTCTCTCTCTCTCTCTCTCTCTCTCTCTCTCTCTCTCTCTCCCTCATATATATATATACACTATGATTACAAACTGTTAAAAAGTGTAAATCTCCTCTTGAACCTTGTAAATCTGTACCATCATATGACTTTCTATGCAGTTACTCAATATTGCATCACACCTTTGCATTGCATCACGAGTATTTTACACCTAGACTGAGGAGTCAACAAAAACAAAACCCTTATTTTTTTCTGTTCAGCTCCATCTCCCATCACTGTGGTAAAGAGAGGAAAGACGGCGAAGAATAGCATTGCCGTGTCCTGGCAGGAACCAGACAGACCCAACGGCATCATCCTGGAGTACGAGATCAAGTTCTTTGAGAAGGTGATTACAGGAGCACAACACACTCCATTCAAGAAAGCGGGCTGATATAAATAAGCTGAATATGGTTCATTGTCATGTTGGTATGTCAGCATACCATTCTTTACGTATCGCCTTTGTCTAAATCAACATTACCATACTCTACCTACACCTACTATTTATACACAAAATCTTGTAACCTCTTGGTTTGCTAAGCCTTAATTTGCTCTTGGTTTGCTCTTGGTTTGGTAATCTCTCTTACGTCCAGATTGTGTGTGTTGGAAAAGTCCAAACTTGACTTATGCACATACTGTTTTTGACAATTTGAGTTTGAATTTGAATATCACTGTATATCAGGATGTAAAGGTCTAAATACATAGCATTGCTTGCTTACAAAAGTCCGGATAAGCGAATAATATGACTGAATGGGGACAATAAGTCACCTTTTAATTTTGAACCATTAGTAATTAGTTCATGGCTCAATTTATATCAATTTAAAGTGATTTTCTTTCAGTGGCAATTCACATTACATGTATTCACTAGTGCCATGGACTCTGAACAGATAAGACACAGAGACATATCTTCTGTTTTGAATTTGAGAATCAGCACATACATTACTCTCCAGTCTATTTGCGTCTGCTTTTTTTACAAGCCATGTTGTCACTTCACTAATTAGACAAGAGAGCGTAAATCTGTGAAAGCCAGGAAACCCATCCCTTTCTCAATGACCTGAGCTCGTTCACGTTTAGAAAACTGAAGATGGTGAGCTATAGCCAGATTTTCCACATATGATCAGTTCTGCTACAGTTTTTTTTTAAACGAACCGAAAGAACCAAATGACTTTATGAAACGACCTAATTGTAAACACAGTATAAGGTAGTCGACTGTTTCGGACCTATTTGTGATTTCCATCGAAATGAAAAGTCCAGAAATCAGAAAGTCATTTGGACCTCGATATTACATGCACATACTAAAACTTGTTTTTGTCCTAAAACCTGAGGTTAAGTGATAGTGTGTTCAGTGCAGTGATGTGACCGGCAGCTAACGAGCAGTGGAAACAGGTCTCCCTTTGGCAACAAAGCTCACAAAAAGGCTGAAACCAGACCTGGCATTGATGCATGGCTCAGATTGCTGCTCACATCGTGGCTTTGACCGGCTCCACTGTTCAGGCCATTTAAAGAGACAATTGTGCTTCAAGCGGCTTAGCCTCCTGCATTACCTCAGCGCAGTGGTCTGGTCTGGGAAACACTGATATGAGACACTTTTAAAAGAAAAGTGCCCCTTCCCCTAATGGATAGAGTCGTCACCACAAAGCCCTACCACCATGCATCCGAGCAGCATGAAAGTGATCCCACACCATAGACACACTTACCCATTCACAGACACTGCCTCACATGGGACATCAGAATGCAACTTTCTTTCTTTATTTATCCCACCACCATTTATTTTACTCTCTTTACCTAATTTTCTGCATCATTGGTAACAATGCTTCTTTCTCATTTTGCTTTGTGTCCTGAAGGATCAGGAGACCAGTTACACCATCGTCAAGTCAAAGGAGTCACAGGTTGTGGTGGATGGGCTGAAGCCATCCTCAGCATACATTTTTCAGATCAGAGCTCGCACCTCAGCGGGCTATGGAGGTTTCAGTCGACGCTTTGTCAAGCTTTGGTCGGGAATGACATTCAGTGTCACGATTTAGTTCGTGCCAATACGGTGTAAGTAAGTGATTTGTAGTGATCAGTCACAAAATAGAAATAGAATCAGTTAATATTTAACATGTATTGCCCACTGATTGTTTTGGCCATATTCCTGGGACACTCTTTTGACGATTAGAACTAAATGTAGAGTTGGAGGTGAGAGGTCATGCTGACAGCAGTTGTGACTGTGAGTTTGTGCCCCTCCTCATTTACATTTATATTTACTGCATGTGGTAGATTCTCTTATCTAGAGTGACTTACAGAAGTGCTTGTTTGTTTGCTTAGAAAACATCTCCTTAAGCTAGTGCAGATTGGTTTGAGTCTAAAGATACCAATACTGGCAGACTCAGGTATCAGTGATGATACATAAATAAATACATAAAAAAATATGCATGGCTCATAGCTCTCGCTTCTCTGTAGTGTCCGCCTCCAGGGATCAGGGCCGTGTGCCCGTCATTGCCGTGGCTGTTACACTGGGCATCATCCTGCTGGCACTGATCACCGGCTTTCTGCTCAGTGGCAGGTGAGAACGTGGCTGATTTTTATCGCTCAGCTTGATAGAGAATTAATATCTCATTGTTCTAATTGGCTAGCACAGTAAATTTGCACTGTAACTCATCATATAGCGTAAATGTATTTTCTAACCAAGCATCGAAGTATTACACCAATGTATGTAAGGTGGTAATATTATTAAGTGATGACATATATTTAAGTGTTTTTTTTATATTTTATTTTATCATGATTAATCCTGTCACTTATGATTAGCATATGCTGTACTGCTTATTTAACACATATATTTTAATCAACTAATTCATGGCACTGCTGCATAGTAATCGTTCAAGCTGCTGCATATAAGATGTTTTACTCGCATGTCTATGTCTACGTCCCTGCTTCTGTTCATTATCTCCAGCTTTGTGGTGGAAATTGTCACAGTAACTGAGCAGGAAGTAGCAATATGACAATATCCTGTTTCACACTACTGTCATAAGTCAGATGTAGATCTGTAAATAACAGGTGTGAGAGAGATGGAAAAGGAATTTAGTTGAATTTAGCATGCTTGAGAATGTTTTTTATCACAGGACATGTTTATCACAGGTTTTGTTATTAAAAATACATATTATGTCACAGAATAAAACAAAGGAATTTCCCTCTGGAGGACTTGTCCTGAACTGCGATCTGATTGGAAGGCTGCTTGCCTTTCTCTTGCAATCATTGTCCTTTTTCTTGGCCCTCCGCCCTTGAACTGCGCTGCAGCCCTTAATTCGATGCTGTCAAGTCCTTGGCAAGATTTACGCCAGCCACTGGGGGAGGACCACAAAAATACACACTAGCAGTAGGCAGAATTTCTAACGATCCTTCACACCACTACGCGAGAGGCAGCCGTGATTGTTTAAGCAGGTGCCGTGTAACACCTCAAGGACAGAGTACGTTGAAGCAATTACTCCTGAGCTGTGTCATTGCATCATTTTCGCCCCAGCCTTGACACTCGACTGACCTTTAATCTCTAAGGTATAGCTTGGAAGCCCACACTGGTGCAGGAATCTATCAGAGTAGTTAATAGCCTTTTGTGGCCTCATGAATGAACTATATTGCATTTGTGAGACCGTTACAGCAGGTAATGCTGAACGTGAGCAGTCAGATGGCCGGGGAGGAATCAGTGACACATTCAGCCTATCAGTGGAATACTGATATCACACTTCTCTGTGTAATTATTAACTTTGCATTCTCTTGTGGAAAATAAAACTTCTGTGGCTATCAGCTCTGTTTACATTAGCATGTCTATCAAGTCAACTAGCATTCGAGCATGAGGTATTGCTCAGAGAAGCAGAGTCTTTAAATGTAATTAGTAAGATCAGACTGTAACATTGCATCAGAATTTATAAGACACTATCACACAGTTATCAACAGGGGGAGGATGTGTGCTTCCTCTGAGACATGGAAAGCCAGCCACTGCATCCTATAGAACTGCTAGTCGTACTACACCACAGCACAGCAGAACACACTCAGCGGAAAGCGTACAAGAGCTCACAGACACCCGTGATTGGTTAGTGTCACCCTCGCAATTTCCCAATGATAGGACGAACGCTTTTCTTTTGCGCCTCTCGTACAAAATTTTGAAGCATGGTGGTCAAAGTGTGGTCCAATCAGATGTGGTGGTTAGGTATAGGGATTTTGTAAAGAGGCTAAAGGTTAAGTGTACTACTCAGGTAGTCACCAGCCACATTCAACTCAGTAGTCTGTGTGCTCCTACCTGGGGTAAGAGCTGAATAAATCATAGAGGATTACAGAAAGTACTTTCCTCAGAAAAGCACCCATCAGAGAACAATCAACAACACTCCACTAATCTCTCCAGCTCAAAAAGAGGAAACAAAAGCTCCTTTTGCTTTGAAATAGGAAATCAGCGGTGGTAAAACAGGTTTTTGTGCTAGCAACAAATTAGTAGGTGTTTTTTGCTTCACACTTTAAAAAGAAAAAAAGAACTGAACGATATGAGAACCAGTGATTCTGGTTCCAGGTTATTCTAGTTCATTTCCCTCCAGCATGAGAAACTGTGAAATGACACGATTCTTTGACATGGAAGAAGTGCTTCAATTAGCATTGGCTTCTTGGCTAACCAGCTGAATTTGGATGCTTTACTATTAGTTACTAGCAAAAAGTGCTTGTGGATGTTTTTTCCTTGGAATAACCAGAAGAAAAAAAATGCTTAGTGGTAAAATTAAAATTAGCTGGAGAGATTTGTGTTGTGCTATTGAAATGATTTTAATTTCAAATGATTGATGTCAAAAAGTCCAAAAAAAAATATAGCATAAAATCAGAAAAGAAATGTCATCCTGTTTGTTCATGCTGCATGTGTGCCATTAAATTTCATTTGTGCAGGTATATGTCGCTGAGAGGCAGCCAGTAACACTTCAGTGGTCTGCTGTACTTTCAGGGGTCATCTCTTGTATAACTCACCAGCCATCTCTGTGCCATAACACTGAAACACTGCTGTGTGCTGCACACATACCCAAGTGTTATGACAGGATGCTTCCTTCCTGAAGCCTCCCAAACACGCACACTTAGACACTGCCTCACTGGGAGAAAAACTTGGCAGGGTGTGTGTGTGTGAGAAAGCGAGAGAGAGAGAGTGCGTGCACACGTGCTGAAACCCAGATAAAGCCATTACCAGTCTATCTGTTGTCTCTGTCCATCACCTGTCTCTCTGTCCACTAGTCCCTCTTATACCTGTCAGAGCAGATTCAATTAGCAGCTCTGCATGCAAAGAGAAAAAGGAGCGGGGCAGATGGAAGAGCTAGAGATAGTGTTTGTAAGATTTTACAAGCAGGGTATGTCTCTGTGTATATTTGACGACCATTGTCAACTGTGAATGTTGTTCTCTTTGCCAGGCGCTGTGGCTACAGTAAAGCGAAGCAGGATCCCGATGAGGAGAAGATGCACTTCCACAATGGCCACAGTAAGTCACCACAGAAAAGCACATACAGAGGTTCATACAGAGACCATCTAAGAACCTGGGCATGTTGTTTTACACCAATCAGTAGTGCAGAGTGACTTAATGGCAGGTCGTCTTGAATAAGCTTTTTTTGTTTTTTGCTTGTTTGTTTTTATGACAGCAAATCTCCATCACTAAACCTTATTTCCTTACATGTAGAGGAACTGAGGTCATTTCAATTATAACCCATTCAAGCACATGTGAAAAAGGCATGTAATAAACATGCACTGTGACTAGAAATGTTGTAAATACAAATTAAAATATTTCCAAACTTTGAGATTTAAAAAAATATATCTTATAACTGTGAAGATATAATGCAGCAGGTGCCTTCTTAGGCAGATCCACGGCCACTTGCACAGGCTTTTATAACGCAGCGATCTCAGGAAGGTAATCAGCGTAAACGGGCAGCACCTGGTTGTGCCTCTTTATAAGCCCTCTGATGGCCTCACTTCACGTGCGGACATAGATCTGTACCAGGTAACAGAGCAGTGGCATGCTATGCTGCTTGGTGATTTTGTAAATGTAAAAAAAGAAGAAAAGAAATAAAAGAAAACAAAATAAAATATTTAAGNAAGAGGGAGTATTCTCTCCCATTTGGTGCTTTTAAGTTCGGCCAATAGGAAGGCCACTTTGAGTTGTGTTTTTCCGCTGCGCTGCGGCACTTTGAGTTCAGCCGTTGGCTCTGAGTCTTCCCGGTTCATAAGCACTGCAACACTCAAGTCCCATTGTACAAAGTTAGCTCAGTGGGTGACATTACGGCTTGTGGTCCACAACCTCTCCGGTTTGTGTCCCGCTCTAAGTGGCCGCTTTTTAGGCTTTTGATCCGTCTCTGCACTTGGCTCCTCCCCACACCTTAATATATTGTCCTCCCGGACAAGCACGCCCTGTGCGACACTTTTAACAACTTATCGCCTAGCCCCATAACAGAAGTCAGTGAAGACAGAGTGTCTCTCCAAGCTCTGCCTAGACTACAAGTATCATGATCACTGATGATTCAAAGTAGATTTTAACATAATAGTTCCCTTGATTGTGCAAAAAAAAAAGAACGAAACACAAACCCTCCAAGATGTAGTATGCCATCCCTGTGTCTGTGTTGATTCTGATTTGAGATCTTGTGTTATACCCAGCTTTAGCAGATCTCCATTCCGTCATGCTGTTCTACATAACCTTTGTTCAGAAAAAGCTATAAAGTGAAAAGCATATGTTACATTCTTCTTTCCTTTATTTGTCTTTTTCCTCTCTATTTCACTTTCCTTTTAGTCAAATTCCCTGGAGTGCGTACATATATCGATCCTCACACCTACGAAGATCCCAACCAAGCTGTCCACGAGTTTGCTAAAGAGATTGATGTCTCTTGCATTACGATAGAGCGCGTGATAGGAGCTGGTGAGTGAGAAAACACAGCGAGGCTCTAAAAGCGAAGTCGAATTAAACTGCAGATTGAGTGACTGGAAAATGGAGGGCTGCTCTGAGATTTCACTTTATTTTTGTATACAATAAACAGAATGATGCTTTTGGTTTATAGTACCATAAAGTCAAGGATATACATAAACTTGATATAGAGCTCATGCCAAAACGTGCAATAAAAATATTCTGCACATAACTCGGTGGTGTAAAGTAGACATATGAGAACTCGAATGGCTTGGCGCTGACACCGACTTGCCGTATATCTTCCACATTGTCTTTCAAAGGGTAAATGCATGTTAACTTGATAAGCCATCTTCATCTGCCCCTCTCTGTCTTGGTGTTCTTGCTGTTGACTGTATCCTGCTTGGCAGGTGAGTTTGGAGAGGTGTGTAGCGGACCACTGAGACTGCCAGGGAAAAGAGAGATCGTGGTGGCTATTAAAACACTGAAAGTAGGATACACTGAGAAGCAGAGACGAGACTTCCTGGCCGAGGCCAGCATCATGGGCCAGTTTGATCACCCTAACATCATCCACCTGGAGGGCGTGGTCACTAAAAGTAATGTATTTGTGTATATATTTGTAAAAAAAAACCCTATAATGCTTATTTCTAATAATTACTCGGGAGACATAGATTAAAAAATTTATATCAAAATAGATGATGACATGACATACTTTTCACTATTGTGGAAAAGTTGTCTCATTTTTAAAAGAATGATGAAGTAGATAAAGACTACAGATGTAGTAGATCAAGACTAGGCTGAACAGTTCTAAAGTTTTAAATGTCATTTTGTTTTATCAAAATGAGTTGAGCTTTATTATTATTATTATTATTATTTTCTAACAATAAAACGAGTCTTTCATCCATTATGCTAAAAGTAATTTTGTATGCTTTATTGTTTGTACTTTCTTAAGGCAAGCCAGTGATGATCATTACAGAGTACATGGAGAATGGATCTCTTGACACCTTTTTAAAGGTGTGTGTTTCTCTTTCCATACTTTTCATTATAAATACGTTTTAAAATGAGGCTGCATTTTCTGCCTTTGTTTTATTATGCTCATGTCTGTATCGTTTGGCTGTAGTGTTTTGAGATGGCTTGTTATAGGCATTATAGGTTTATTCTGGGGTCGTGTCCCAACCACTTTTTGATAAACCTGGTTTTGACATCAACACCATTAAAAATCTTTTGTCTAACAGTTCATGGCTGAACAGATCCGCTTTCTAAAAAACAGCTTCTCATGGTGATGTCTGTAATAATGTCTCTGCTACGATTAAACTTCCAGAGATTTATTAATGAACACGCCATGAGCGTTCTTAGTGGGTGTTTATTCATACAAACGTTCATACAAATTGTTCAGTTCATGCAAAATTGAGACACATGGCAATATGATTACTTTGTATCATGATTTTTTTTTATAGAAAACTATGATCATGATTGTGGCATGTGTGAATATAAAGGCTTTACGCAGCTGTAGCTGTCATTGCAATGGCCAATTCAGTGAGCCTGTGCGATTATGCTTATTGGTCCACTTTGTTTTTACTTCTAGCGGGCTCAGTAAAACACAATGCAGGTCATGTAAACCCAAATAAATTTTAAAACATTGTCAATTCTTGATTGTTTGTAAGTTTTTGCACCATTATATTGCACCAAAGCCAACCCAAGCACTGGGAGTGTACTCTCAGTGCCGGTCCCAAGCCCGGATAAAATGTTAGGGTTGCGTCAGGAAGGGCATCCTGCGTAAGACCTGTGCGTCTAGTTTGTACGCCTGGTCACTAGCCGACACCACTGGGGATTGCCCTCGTCGGCTCTCCTCTTGTCGTCGTTGTAACTGCACCAAGGCCAATGCACCAGAATGCTGTTTTGTCTTGCTATCTCTAATATATGGCTACAGTGATCATAAAGATTTTAGTTCTGTAAAAGTCTTTGAGTGTTAAGATTTGGTTAAAATATAAGTGCCTCTTTTCAGTGAGACAACTGAAAATGCATCAGAAACATTTTGTGCAAATTGGCTTTATGTCTCTGATCGTGCAAGTTTTTTTGTTGTTGTTGTATCTCCCTCTTACATGTCAAATCTCCTCATGTCTCACCCTGCAGAAGAATGACGGGCAGTTCACAGTGATCCAGCTGGTTGGCATGCTGCGTGGCATTGCCTCGGGCATGCGCTACCTCTCTGACATGGGCTACGTGCACCGCGACCTGGCCGCCCGTAACATCTTGGTCAACAGCAACCTGGTGTGTAAGGTGTCCGACTTCGGCCTGTCTCGAGTGCTAGAAGACGACCCGGAGGCGGCCTACACCACCCGCGTACGTGCTGACTTGCACTATTCCGCTAACCGGCTGCCCTCTCTGCCATTAACCAGCACTCCACATCCATTTATGTCAGAGCAGAACAGACTCTAGCACACTCCTGCTCAATACTGCTCGCTTTTTGCTCTTTCTGTCCGTAGTGTATATTGAACTAGAGCTCACCATTTCTCTGACAGCATTACAACAAATGGTAGGAGGATATAATACTATTAGGTGAATGTTTGTCTTTGTTGTGATTGTACTGGGTGTAGCTCAGGTCTACAGCAGAGCTTTAAGCTCCAGTCTGAATTTGTCGTTAATAAACACAGAACTGAACGATGCTGGCTTTGAAAGAGAGATAATTAGTAGCTCAGTGTCAGCGGCTGTAATTCGGCTGATTATTATTTCCCTTTTCCACCTTGGCATGTCACAGTAGTGTGTGTGTATGATTGTTTGTGTGCGAGCCGACTAAGGAGCAGCAAACTGAGATGTACTTGACTAATAGGTTCTGAGAGCTTCAGAATGGCAGACGTCCATGTTCCGCATTCTTCCCATTACCATATTTACCCACTTGACACGCTAATTTTCCCAGCTGTGAATAGAAAGTGAGAAATATTCATAAAGACGCTTTGACAAGGAATGTTTCTGACGAACGTTGCTCTGTTTGCTGTTTAGGGAGGGAAGATTCCCATCAGATGGACAGCACCAGAGGCTATCTCTTACAGGAAGTTCACGTCAGCCAGCGACGTCTGGAGCTATGGAATCGTCATGTCCCTCCACTACAGTATGCCACTTTCTGGGATGACCCTCTACTCGTTAGTTCTACATTCAAATAATGGATCCACAAGAGTAAATCAGTCATATCATAAACAATTTATCGCCTTTAAACATCCAATTAAACATAAAAGCACATTGTATTCACGTGAAATATTTCCATCGTGTAAACATAAATAATGAAATGTCATAAGAAATGAACATTTTGACATTCTAAACTTCTACTGGAAGGCCAGATATTAAACAGCATTTCTATAAATGTATTGAGTCTTGCTGTATGAAGCTGTTTTGCTTGTTGTATAATCTTGCTGCAGTCTCTTGATATGCATTTGTTCTCCTACATTTACCAAACGAAATCCTTAATTAATATTATATTATTGAAGATAAACAATTTCGTAGGGAAAAGAACTTAGAGGGCTAAGAGAAGAGGAATATAACTAAAGCTTTTTATTTAATCTCGACATATCCTTTGAATTTTTTTCACACACTGTGTGTATTCCTGCACAAATACACACCTCAACATTGCCACGATAACAACAACATGGAAATTGGTCGTTTCCCAATTATTCAAATAATTTACAATGAACATAGACAAGTTAATTGGTGTATTTTGTTTAAAAACATATCAAACCTACTCCCTTTTTACATGCAAGCAGGTCATCTTAGTGTATGATGAATTCTGTGCCAAGTCTTTGGTGAGAACTGACTACCAATTATTCATCCACCATCGTAATTGTCTTCCCGGGCCATTTTAACTGTGTGAGTGAATAGCATTTGCGATGTGGTCTGCCACAGGGAGGCTGAAAAATGGGGTCCTGTGTGCATAGCAGTCAAATGGTGGGCTCAGCTGACATTATTGAGCATGGTTAGTGGGGATGGGAGTTGCATCGACAACAATGGAGAGTGGTTAAAGGGAGTGTGATATTCAATAGTCGAACACCCAGTGGGCAAGTCAAAGGCTGCCAGTCTATGAACAGTACAGGGATGCAGGGGATCGCTGGAAATGTAGGCAGAATCAGGCTGGAGTTCTGACTGCAGTGAACTCGGTGAACTTTGCTTGAGGTGTTTCAAATCTGCTGGAAGTAAAGATCCATTTTTAATGCTTCTACGAAAAACAGTACGAAGCTGCATAAAACACAGCTGAGTAACAAAGTGGTTGATGGGGGACAGTTTTTAATTAGTCTACTAATTAATTCTATTTTTTGTCAGTCACATAATTGAATGTTGCAAATGTGCTACACAAGCTCTGTTTCCTTTATTCTGTGTTATATGGATGTTCATGTCATGTTGGAAGTATAATGTCTGTGTGTGTATGTGTGAGCAGCATGAAAAAGGAGGACACAATGCAGAATTTTTCAGAGAAGGTCCCTAAAGGAGGTGCAATTTCAAGTCATGTTGTTGTCAAGCAGAACTGACCTTTTTTCCCCCCTCCTAGCCTGCCAGTGACAACTTCATTCGCTCCTCAGATCCTCTTCTCCTCTCCATCATTAATCTGTTTCACACGCTTGGGAAAGAGAAAGTTATTTGATGTTTTATTTAAGGCCTTCATGAGAGCTGCCTCAGATCTCTCTATCTCTCTCTCTGCTATACTCAACTCACTCTCCCTTGCTCCCACCCTGTCTTTTCTTCTCTCCCAATGTCTCTCTCTGTCTTTCTCACACTTGCTCTTGCTCTCTCCTTTTTCTTTTTCTGCTAGACATTGCTGCCGGGGATTGGTTTCTGAGCTGCTCTTGTTTTGGCTTTCTCTTTTTGCCAGCATAGTGAGAGAATTTTGTTGGAGGGTAAGAGAGAGATGAGAAGTTGGCATCTCGCCCAGTGCAGTAGTCGGATCTTAGCTGCTTGCAGGCTTCTGAACCTTAAATAAACTATCTTGTACAGTCGTCTGGAGAGTTAGATTGACACACATTAGTTATATTCTAAACAAAGCACGTAATTCACTTTTATTTTGTAGATTGAAATAAAAAACATTGTTTTTCATCTAACCACTTAAATAATTCAACTGCCATTTTTGACTAACTATAGTTATAGGCAAATCTGCCATTTTTGAAATATACTGTTAAAGCTACAGACATGATCGAATCAGGGAACAAAATAAATAATCTGGAAAAAAATTCAGAGCTTCTGAGTCATTGTGACAATCCTGTAATAGTAATTAACAATCTGCGCTGTGTCATGGGGCGGGACATTTGCACGCCCACGTCATACACCAGCTCAGATGTCAAACATAATCACATCCCAACTTTAGGTATGAAAGAAGTCAGAGTACACCCTGGCAGGTGGCCAGTCAGGGAAGAGAAAGAGTAAGAGCATGGTAGACTGAAAAACAAATGGGACTGGGGTCATCTGATTCATTCTTCTTGTGGAATTCGTATCTAATAATTTGAGAACCTTTTTGGCTAAACAGATAATGATAACTGGCTGGTAGCTAACTAGCTGTGTTTCAAACCAGTATCATACTGGGTTTGTGCATTTCATTCATGGCTGATGGCTAAAAAGAAACGCTATTGTTGAATGTACACTGTTTTGTTCTTTTACCTATTCTCACAACACTTCTGTAATGTCCTTACGCCATCAGATTATGAGGTGGGGAATACTTGCACTACATCCCAAAATAGCATACTGCTATAGTAAATAGTATGTCATTACGGCTTTCCTTATTATTTAGTCCTACTGCCTGAGCAGAACTTCTTTTGCCTGATGAGGAGAACAGGCTCTTTTGTGGGACAAAAGAGCAGTTTGTCTTACCGGGTCGTGATCGTGGAACAACCACCAGATAGACCACCAGACCATGATTCTCATTTTGGTCTGAAAAGAGTCTTCATTTGCTCTACAAAATATACGAAGACTCAGATTTTCCAAGAGTGCTTGGAAACAAAACACCTCCACTCTTTCCCTTGAAGTGTGTATATTTGTGAAAAGTTGTCTTTTGCCTTGTGAACCTTTTTTTCTTTTAATGTGAACCAGAATACATTGCAGTGGCTAATATGAGTATTATTTGTCATCATAACCATTATCTGTAGTTTTCATTTGCTTTGTATTAGTCAACTACCGTGTTTAGTTTGGCCTCGCTATCCTTCCTGAATGTCTTACGTGCTTGGATTATATTCTATTCATTCAATTCATATGAATACATGTAAAGGTCCAAAAACAGCTAGCTGGTTTACTCTAACAGTTTGACATAAGCAGGATTGAATATAAATATTATGAATAGATGAAAAAAAAAACACATTAGTATGGTGTTCGTATGGTGCATGGTGTGTAAAGTATTTTCCGTGTCTATCAGGTAATAAAGGCGGTAGAGGAGAGCTACAGACTGCCAGGCCCTATGGACTGCCCCACAGCTCTCTACCACCTCATGATGGACTGCTGGCAGAAGGACAGGAACAGCCGGCCCAAGTTTGATGAGATAGTGAGCCTCCTGGACAAGCTCATACGCAACCCAAGCAGCCTGAAAAGCCTCGTCAATCCCTCCAACAGGTACCAAAGCAACACCTTGCTTACACTGCCTTTATTCACTTCAGTAGTTTCTGGCATATTGTGTGCTCTCTTATTCAAAAATATGTTCCATTCTCTCAGGTCGCTTCTCATCTCCTTTTCTCTGTCCCTGTGTGCCTTTCATCCCTGTGTTGTTTATTGTATAAGTACAGGTCCATCTCTCTTTAAAGTAAATGCTAATTATGGTATTTTGTCATTGCGACTGCGAAACACAGAAACAGTGTCATGTCTGCAGAATGCTAATAATGCAGCATTAACAGCTTTTGTTACATGGCTGACACAGAAAATCAAGATTTAATGACACTTGAAACAAATAAGCGCTGGTACTTCATGATTTAATGCCGAGTTAAGTGGAAGTGACAGCGTACAAATGACTTCCAATTATGGTGATTACATGGTATCAAATATATTTTCTGCATTGCGAATCGCTCTGTACTTCTTCTTTTTTAACATGCTGGAATCTATTTTCTGTAATTGTCTTATGGAATTATGTTACATTTAATAAGATTATATTTAGAACCCACAAAATCAATCTTTCAGTTGAGCTCTTTTGCAGTTATGGTAATAGATGGACTTATTTTCACAAAAAAAAGGAAATAATATAAAAATATATAATAGTCTATATCACTAAAGTCCAGTAGTAAACTGAGCATTGTTAATGTGTCGTATTTATATTACATCGCAGTTAAAAAATTAATTTTCTGAAAGAATAATTCAATTAAACCTCTGCACTAACTTCACAACTATTTTTATTATTTGCATAATTCAGGCACTCCATGCATGCACAAGAAACATTCACTTGTGTTCATCTTTTCTGTACAGCCTTCATATAGCATAGTAATGTTAGATTTATGCATCCATTTGTACTACAGTCCATTTGTCTTTCCCACAGGGTGTCCAATTTATTAGTGGAGCATGGCAGTGCAGAGCTTTGTGCGTTCAGCTCTATTGGGGAATGGTTAGATGCCATAAAAATGGGTCGATACACCGAGCTTTTCATGGAAAGTGGATACACTTCACTGGACGTAGTCACTCAGATGACCTTAGAGTAAGTCCCCCCTGTTGTCATTTCCTGCCAGTGGGGTTGTGGGTATTATCTGATGTTCATTAAAACCACTTAATTGTGGCAGGATTTTGATTTCATTTGGGCTCTTAATTGCACAATTTCGAATCTGTAGTTAGAGGAAGATTTGTTTGTAAAACGTGACAAGTGACTTTTCTTCACTGTCATTTATTTGCTCAATTCCATCAAGAAGATTGTAAAAAAAAAATGTGAATATAGTCTGAGCTTCTACACTGACAGGTTTAGTTTTACTACACATTAATCATTATTATTCCCATAGACCAAACAAACAAATGATACAAAACAGCAGTAAAATAAGGACCAGATTGTAATGGTAATCTAAGAGAGTGCTTTACTAAAGTCAGACACTTGTTAATGGACGCTTAAAACCATTAAACCTAGAGATAAAAGGCTCAGTCAGTTTTAGTATTAACTGTAAAACAGAAATATATGGTGTGCAACAACACGGATTAATGTTACTATTTCTAATAAGAGAGTTCAGTGTTTGGTAAATTATTATTTGTAAAGAACTAAGTGCATAGTTCCTGGGATGGATTTTCAAATGTTAGTGTATTTAAAATAAGGTTATTTAAATACAAATGCTAAAATATAGTTCAAATATAAAATATAGTTAAATATCTTGAATTTGTATTGATATTAATAACTGTTGAATTCCTAATTCTGATTGGTGGGAAGGTGTTGAGTTTCTACAACAGAAGTTCTGACAGTGGTGCCTGCTGCACGATTTATAATAATAGCTCGCTTTAATACATTATCTTTTCTATAGTAACAAATTACAAAGACTTCTATGGCAGCTGCTCCACATAAACAGATTAAAAAAGATTATATTGTGTCATCATTGATATGGTGAAGTTTTCTGTGAGGATATTTTTATGTAGCATTTTGGAAAGGAGGCTTCAGTGTCCGCGCTTTGTAACAGTCAGAAGTAAAACAATAACTAAACTGTAAAGATGGAGGGATTTGCAGTTCGTCTGTAATGCGACAAGCTGCAATTTTTTTGTCTTATTAATTTCAAAAGAGAGAAAAGAGAGGCAGGCGAGGGATCAACTGTTTAGAGCTGTTTTAATATAAGTGAAAACAAGATCTGACATTAACTGTAACTATCAATAGATAAAATGTAGCTGTACAGTAAGAATTTATATACGATTTTCTTTAATCGTGACCGTTTCTATTTATTTTGTGAAGACAACATCCTTTTTAATCACCTTCAGAGGAGTAAGAAAAACTCAGCTTTGTTTCAGGCCACATCACACTGATAACAGCACACCCTGTTCCTTGCTTAATAGCAGCTGATGTTTTATACCAGTGTGGAGGTGTTTAATTATGCTACTGATTGTTTTACAGGGATGTGAGGAGGGTTGGAGTCACTCTGGCTGGGCACCAGAAAAAGATCCTCAACAGCATCCAGGAGATGCGAGTCCAGATGACGAATGCCACTATTCCTGTCTGAGGCAGCTCTCAGAGCTGCCCGACCTACAGTAGTAGCCTAGCACTTTTTCACCAGGGACACTTATTTATTGAATATGGGACTATTAAACTCTTAAAGGGAAATGACTCAGTATTCCTGAGGAACAACAGGATTGGCTCGATGGCTGGACAGAGAGTTGTTTGTGGGGGTGTGTTTATGCACAGCTCGTCAGCCTCCTGACAGCTTTGACAGGACCAAGTCAGATGTGTTGGCAATGAAACATTTGGAAAAGTGTGGCACATTTCCAGGTGGGACCACTGAGCTGCTGGTGGGAGTCTCTGGGCTGAATGTATAGCACTTTTTCAAAACCTCATGCAACAATATTATTACCTCCAGAAATCCACAAAATCTCCAGTCTACCTACATCAACAGATGTTATTCCACATGTTCACTCGGAGGAAAGGTCATGCAGTAAGACTTAAACAATATCAGTCGGTGAAGGAAGAAGTGGCCGTGTATTACAAAGCAATATTAGATTTCAAGCTTGATGCTGATTTAATTTCTTTTTGGACATGGAAGAAGAAATAGTTGGGTATGTACAGTTTCCATTTGCACAGTACGTGTCTTAATCCAGGGGGAAATACATAAAAAAAAAGTATCAGGCTTCAAAAACATTTGGCTCCAGTTACGGTAAAGACGTATGTGTAAATAGTGTACAGTTAGCTAAAGCAATTCATCCAAGTCCATGTGGGGTGCATATACTTTTATCTGGAAAACATTAGTAATAAGATGTTGACATAGAAATGAGAAATGTTTATAGTGCTTTTCAGTAACAGCAGGTCATTTTACACTTGATGTGTGAATTCTACAAGTGGCTTTGTGCTATTGATTTCTATTTATTTCATTCTACCCAAACTTTCCTAGAATTTCAGTTTTTACTACTGTATGTCTGCAGTTCATTACAAATACAAATATACAGAAAAAAAAACAGTAGCTCTGAGTACTGAGTAGCTCTCAGTATCTTTATGAACACAAGTTATTGAAGTCAGTATTCTCCCTGAATGTCAGTACAGCTGAACAGCTCTGCTATGGCCGCTCATGATTCTTCCACTTTATGGTCATTATAAGATCTTCCTAGAGGACACTGTAGTCAAACCAAAGCATCACATGAGCATCATAGATTAATGAGGTTATGTTTACTGTTACAAGTGCTTTGTGCTTTGTGTGTTGAGCACAACTGGTCAGTTGAGGAAAGAGGATCGTGCGGGTGAGAACAGCTTAGTGAGAAGTTTAGCTTGTGTTATAAACAGGGCCGAGACTCTGCAAGCATGCTCCCATTATTTATTTAATCTTCCACCTAGTTTCTAAGTGCTTCCATTTATTTAGCAGTTAGTATAAACCATTTTCTAGGCTAACCGAACGTGCTGGGTTGAATCCCATCAGTTTAAAGCGAAGAGTTTTTCGGTTTATGTTTATATAACACAGTTTTTCCAAAACTAACATGACAGAACAAACCATTTTAGTGCGCTATGCAGCGCCGCACAACTGAAAGACATCAGAATCACTTGTAAGATAATTTTTCATATGCTATTACGAGTAATGTGTTATTTAATATTATACATGGAGCTTAACTGTTGGAGTTTTTGAAAAGATTGTTAAGAGGGATGTGAAGGAGAACAAACTGAGTATCAGCACACACTACAGAAGATTTATACAAATACACTAATGTGCTACAAACTATTATGTGAAGTTTGCTATGCTTTTTTTTATTTTGTGTTGTGAGCACCTTAGATAACCTCTCTACTGATGCTTCATTTGTATCGAACAGCAGCACGTTCTGCTCAGTGTTTTTATTTAAGTTACAGCTACTTTTACAACTGTAATTTACTCAAATTACAACTAGTTTGATTACAAAAGGGCCAAGAACAAATTGAGCGTCACCTTTAATTTCCGTATATTTGGACTGGTTTTGTTCCTAGATCTAAAGCTTGTATAGTTCTAGTTAGAACTAAATTAAAGCACAGTAAAATCATGAAAGATGCAATTTTAACAGTTTTTCCTGAAAGAAGAACAAGAATTATTTTTCTCCTTAAGGACAACATAGCAGCACACTGCAGGGGATTAAGATACATGCATACTATCGGCATCTACCAACCTGAAAGATCATGTCACATTGCAAACATGCATAAACTTTACAGATCAAGTTTTATAACAGAACAGGCAAGATTTATTTTTACTTCATACCATTAACAAAACATCATGTGACTCAAACAAAACTGAAGGTTTTCCAGAGCACCATGAGACTGTCCTTATTAACCATGGCATCTGGGAGAGAAACAGACAGGATTCCAGAAGGAACAGAAACGTGCATGATACTGAGGTGAGGTTTCCGCAAGCGCATTTTCTCAGCATAAATATGTTTTAGCCTGTCATAAGCCACAAATATTTTAGGATCAGAATTGTTACAAGCACAGAAAAAAAATGTTGTGTTGCTGTTGTGATTATTTGTCTTCTCCCTCTTATTGTGTTTTGTTTGCGTAAATGTCTTTTGTAGTGTTTATATAGTTTAAAAGATAAAAAAAGATTATTTAAGTTTTCTTTTAGACTAACCGGGTTCCGAAAGAAAATATAGGAGCGACAATAAAATGCTACACTTGCATTAGTTTGGACATTTTTTAGACTTAGATTTTCGAATTTGCTCCAGAGGAAATGTTGACATTTTGCACTATATAGTCTACCTCTACATTCATAACCTAAACTACTTATGAATAAACATTACTGGAGAATTTGAAAGAATTACAAGTTTACAATCAGCATCATCCACAACTGACAGACTAGTGGACTCCATTTTTAGTGTGGTCCGTAAATTTGTACTCGGAGTAGTCGTTTAACTCCACCACTTCATACTTATAGGCAGAAAAATTATTTTTGGTCAAAATGAAAATCTTTTTTTTTTTCCCCAGAATGCCATGTGAAGAGGTTTCCCAGACCACCTCACAAATGTGTCTGTTGTTTCTGGATAGTCTTATTTTTCTTTTTCTCTTAGTCTCTTATTTCTTTATCATCTTCCTCTTATTATCTTTTATGATTACAGACAACCATATGTTGTTGAATTCCTTTTTAAACATCATGCATTTCTTTTTAGTTGGGTGGGAGTCCATGCTAGTTGAGTTTGTCTGAGTCTGTGACCCATAATCCTCTGGGATCCCCAGTCTTCATGGTTATGTTTGTTCCTGGTCTGTAATACAGCAGATTTACGGTCCTGGCTTTTTTGGAGGATTTCAGCCTTCAGTCTTTTCTGGAGTTAGTGAAATGGAGCTCAGTAGGGATCAGGTCAGATTGTTGATTTGGCTAGTCAGGAACATTCCACTTTTTGGTCCTACAAAACTTTTGGCCCGCTTTATTAGTAAGTCTTGGGTCAGGAGTATGCATTTCTATCCACAAAGCACCAGTTGTGGCTGTGGGATTTCATTCCGTCCAGGCTGGAGCCACACCTGATCCAACTCACCGTTGTTTGATGTCATTTAATACGAAACCAATTGATTAACTGAAGCCTCACGGTGTCATTGATGTGAAGCTGCACTCTTACACAGCAATCTGCTGCTTTTTGTGCCTGTTCTCATTTCCACAATTTGGCTGAAGTACGCAGGTGTGGGCTGAATATTGGGGTGGCTGACCTGATATAAAGATCTACTCTATGTCAGCTCACGTTTTCAAACGTATGGGAATCCCGTTTTACTTCTTCTGTTTCTTTATATTAATTTAGAGCAACAGGATATTTAGTGTGCTAGCGTTTAGCAATGTTCGTTCTTTTCAACAAGGAAGAATAGTGTAATAGTGAAATAGTGTAAGTTAAATATATTAATTGTGAAAAAAAAATCAAATGATGCCAGTTTAAAGTTTTGGAACCTCTTTTATATTGTTAGATTCTGATTGATAGGAAATTTCGCTCTACTAATTATCGTTCCTACCACAGACTGACTCACCTTCGAGTGTCTACAAGTAACGATGTTTGAATCTCCAAGCTTGTCAACTTCACACATGCTTTGTTTCGTATCCAATATAACTTCTTGCCCTCGGACCAGCTGAGATAGACCAGACGTGAGGCTAACAGCCTCTGTTCTCTGTCTCTTCAATGGCCAACTCAGGATTACTAATAAAACATACCTACCATGAAGCGACATGTTGCTGATCTTTACTGCAAAGTTTCTGCGGAATCTCCACAGTGAGAAATCTTTGATTTAACCGTGTCCTCTGAGCAGCTTCTGAATCCTTTCAGTCTCTCATTCTTCTTGATGTATCTATTGTCACTCTGCCAGACTGCCTTCTTCTGTCAGAGTTGGTCCTTTGGGTTGTTTTACTCTTGAATTTTCAGGATTGTCCCAAATTTAATGTAGATAAATTGTAAAGTAGAGATGCATTTTCTAATTTCAGGCAGAAACTGTGGCAAACTTTTGTACTGAGATGCGATTGAAGCCTGTATTTGTTTGAGTGGGTAAGTTGCTTTGCTATTAATAGATGTAATTAAATTGAAACAATTGAAAGAAAGAAAGCTGTTTTAGATGATTGATAGGTGTGTGTAATAGGAGAAACCACCCTGGCTATGAGCACTTGGTTAGTGAATGCAACGTATCACTGGATAAGAAAAACATGGTCTTATATTTCAAATAATTACGACTCGACATACACAGTGACAGTGCTGATTATCACAACATTACATCTGTGGATGCACTTTTTCAGTTATTAATTATTATATAAGTCGGTTCAAGCCGGGAAAAACAGCAAAATGTAAAACTTTCCATGGAACATTTTATGCTTAGTCACAGTGATCTCAGAGGAGGCAGCTTACAGTCTGCAGAGACTGCACAATTACTTCACGACCAAGTGCCACAGCTACACGACCTCAGCTCATATTTTATCCCAGAATTAAGTGTTAGTCTGGGAAAAACTGTGGCTGAATTCTGGCAAATAGACAAAAAGACGTAAAATGTGGTTTTGGCCAAAATTGTTATTTTCTGACGATTATATACTTTGAACTTAAAACAATATTTCATCAAAACTATACGTACATGGTTTTATTTACTTTTCATCTTGTCTAGGCTCTTCCTGCAAAGATCATGTTGGGTATGTAGTCAGTTTAACACACACTGTGGTAAGAAGAAGCGAAGTGTGATTTTCTCCCACAGTGAGTAGCGCGCTTTGGTCGAGCTGTTGGAGAACCATGTGCCGTAGTTTGGAGATAGGTTTCTGTACCGTCTCCTTGCTGAGGACCTAGACCAGCATCGAAAACAGTCCAACGAGCAACACTATGGCTTAAGGTTTTGGCTTCTTGAAATATTTGTGAGGTTTGTGAGTGCTTGGAAAATATAATGATATAATTTAACACCAAGGATAATTTCATTAAATGGATCAAATTCAAATATTACTAGTGGTTTTATACTTTGAGGGATGCAGTGGTTGAGCTATTATTGTCTCAAATAAAATTAACACTTTTATATTTAATATGCATACATTTAAGCCAACACACTGTAGGTGAATAGGGAAAAAAATAATAATACCAGATATTCCAGTCAATCTCTGCCAGTTGATTTATGAAATCATTTTTGCATTGAAACTTTTTTCATTTCCATTTACAGTGAACGGAAATAAGTATTTGGATACTATTGTTTTTGTTATTTAATATACTCTCAGTACATATATCCTCTTCAAACTTACAATAATAATGAATAAATCTGAACAAAAAAAGTATGCATTCATAAGCATTTACAAAGATACACTATATGGCCAAAAGTATGTGGACAATTCAATTCAATTCATTTATTTGTATAGCACTTTTTTTTTTTTTACAAAGGTCATTGTCTCAAAGCAGCTTTACACAAACAAAAGTATAGTGAAGTGTGTGTGTGTGA
>CM074961.1:15253409-15270806 GCA_037577455.1 Pangasius macronema
CACCCTTATCTGTACCAAGCTCCCTCTGATCCTCTAGCACTGCTACTATATATCCGAACAACCGAGTCACTGGCTGTCTTCAAACAATGACTAAAGATCTACCTCTTCCTGGAGTGCTTAAAGTATCACTTTGTTATTTAAAAAATTATTGTGTTGTCTGTGTGTTTTTCATACTATCTGACCTTCCTAACAGAGTTTTTTAGCTAGATAGTACTCTTAGTCCTTGACCTAGTGAACCAGTGTCAGGACATATTTATTGATAGAGACTTCAGAGCACTTCTGTAAGTCACTCTGGATAAGGGCATCTCCCAAATGCTATAAATGTAAATGTTATTTCTGGGCCATAAATGTAAACAGAAGACTGATCTCAAGATACTAGGCAGATCCGCCACATCTTAATGCTGCCACTTACAGTTTTTCTAAGGTTTATTTAAAATTGCATGATTAATATTGGTCTAAAATCACTTTTGCAAATCACAAGCAGCATCTTTATGTGGGAGAGTCGCATCAACATTTTCTTGGTCATGAGACGTTAATGTACATGATTAAAATCACTGAATCTGGCAGCATCAGTATGTCAAAAAGTCTGTGCAGATCTGAAGCCCAACACTTATCAACCTCAACTTAACTCAGGGGCATTTACACAAGGGCCTTTTCAACAGGCAATCATGGACTCACAATGGAACTATTTCTAAAAAAGCCCTGAGCTTGAAATTCTTCTGAGATGAATCCAATAGAGCTGTCAAATAGGGCTGCTGAAGTCTATTCCAGGAGACTTTACTGCGGATAGAGTCATACCTGCTTAAAAAATTCATCTCCCTGGCCACCTGCCCTCTCATTCAAGCATATGGATGAAAGTCACTGCTAATAACAGCCACCGCTGCACAAAGACACCACCATCTGCCCCACACAGGGATCAAACACAGTCCTGCAGGCCGAGACAAGGAAGACCCTACAGCTGCTCAACACGTGGGATCTGGCTATAGCACCCGCCGCTGGACACACACAGCTAGCCACGACACAGACACAAATACTCACACACACACACCTCACTGGAGGATGGATAGTAAAGCAATAACTGTGCCCTTATTTTGTTCACTACATAACAATCGATGTCCCATTGACCAAGGCCAGTTCTTTTAAGTTTATTACAACATTTACTTTTACATTTATGGCATTTGGCAGACGCCCTTATCCAGAGCGACTGGAACCCTGAGCAGTTGAGGGTTAAGGGCTTTGCTCAAGGGCCCAGCAGTGGCAGCCTGGCAGTACTGGGGATTGAACTCATGACCTTCCAATCAGTAGTCCAACGTCTTAACCACTGAGCTACCACTGCCCAGCTGTAACTGTATGTTTATGTACATAGACATGCAAAAGCCCTTCTCATGCTTGGAGATCCTTCTGACATGAAAATAAGAATCTATGTGAAAGCACATTGGAAATATATTTGTTCTTTTATATTTACAAACACCAGTCATTTTAACACTTTTATTTGACCTTGTCACTCTCAGGTAACCTAAGAAAATGATCTGAACATGACCTGATGGTGAGACTGATTTTCTTTATACCACAATGCAGTTGAATTCTCAAATCTAATTGGCCAGAATGTGTGCATTATTTTTATATAGCTGCACGGCTGTTTCTGTAGTAACAGCCCAAACACAAGGACTTGTATGGCAGACACTCCACATAATCTAAGGCTAATAATAAACAGATCAATAAAATGTGAAAAGAAAACTAATTTATTTCATTAATGTTCTACAACATTAAATATAACTATAAACTGATACAAAATATGATGTTTCTTTAATAAACATATACTCTAATCGATATATTGCTTTGGTATAAAATATTTCAGGACCTGCTGGTTTCAAAAACAGTATCAAAAAACACCAATTTTTATTATTTTCCTATAAAGGCACACAATGCAGATGACTTGACAAATGTAATGAAGTCAGTCACATCCCTGCAATGTCCATAACAAAAGAGTAGAACATGAGAAGCATCGAGTAAAAGAAGCACATTTTACTCTTATGGTGTTACATGAGATTACATCAGTGAAATCCATCATAAACTGTTCATATGACAGAAAACGGCAAATATTTCGGGGGGCTTAAACTGGAAAGTGTAAAAGACAGAAAGTATTGCAGTTGAAAAATCACTCTTCACTCTGCCACCTGTCAGCAGGTGCTCTGTTATCGTTTAGCCTATATTTGGACTAATGCACACTGTAACTGACTTTCTATTTCCTGCTGCTCGATGACCTGCTAACACGTCTGAAAGATGGATTTCGCAAGTGTGTTTTAACACTCTCACACTTCTGCTCCTATTTGACTGGTGCTTTCCATATTGGACTGTTCGTTCCTGAACACTTTTATTACCTCTCGCTCCTGACCTATGTCATTACTGAATAGAGAGTCATCCTGAGATTTTCTCTCTCATTTCCTCTACAGCATTAAGTCCATTTTAATACTATTGTTTTGCTTGTCCAAATTCAAAATCTTGTCAAGTCCCTGTCTGAGGTATTTACATCCTGGACATAGTGTGTGTGTGTGTGTGTGTGTGTGTGTGTGTGTGTGTGTGTGTGTGTGTGTGTGTGTGTGTGTAGCGTGTGTATCACTGGCATGCACGGCAGCACAAGGCCTCAGCTGTTGCTGGCTCTCCGAGCAGGTGGGGGAATGACCATCTGTAAATGAGCCGTTTCTCTGGCAACAATGAGAAGATTGATGCGATTAGTTTTTCATTATGTGCCGCCACCATGAATCCTAATCATTTCAAATTGTATGTGTGAAAAGCGGAAAAGAGGAAATATTTTATGTGCCAGTGGATAGAAGAAGTCTAAACTTTTAGAAGTTTAACTGGTCAGGGCTTTGTTTCCTAAAGTGCAGATAAACTCTGGAAACATGTTTATGAGATGTGACATGACCTTTTGCCATTTTGGTGAACTTGGTAAAGTGTCCGGTATGTATGTTTTAAAGATAACATTTTTCGTTCATCATGGGTTGAAGCACCATCATAGCCAGAGAAAAAGAACGTACGAAAAGAGTAAGAAACTTTTGCAGACAGTAACTACTAGCCTTTTACTGAGGATTTGTGTGGCATCCTTTCCAGAGAAATGAATCAGGATATCTGTGCAACTGCATTTGACCAGTCGATGATCTGCACTATTATTAGTTCCCTCATGTGTCCCTTTTTGGCTTGCATGAGTCTTGGGCATGAAGGTAACCAAATTTTTCATGGGTAATTAGGTAGGACACGTGGAGGTGGACATGGGGACAAAATGGAGGATTATGGGTAATTTGCAGAGCCAAGCCATGCCATAATGCCCAGGGTTAACCATGTGTTCTAGGATTTAGAGTCTTAGAGGAAGGGTGTATTATTTGTTCATTTTCTTTCCAATTCCCACCCACTAGCCAACTCTCCCTGTTGTGGCAAAAATATTCTTCCTCTGAGACACATAACGCCAACCACCAAATCTTTTCAAGCTGCTGCTCTTGCAGCATCACAGTGTAGCACACACAGGAGGACAGCACTATCTACCCTCTTCTGCTTACATGAGATCATAGGTGCCCATCATTGGCTAGATTGGCAAGTTAAGTTAGGGTTAAGCTTGTGGCTGGGAAACAATGACTTTATTTATAAAATTGCACCACATTGCTGTTGTTCATTCAAATTCATGTGATTTTCCATGAGATCAGGTTGGGTTCATCACTTAAATTCACTTTGTCAGATTCAGAATAAAAAAGTATGTAAGTAGATATACTCCTTTCTGACTTTTCTCAAAGCCTCACAGCACCATTGTAAGATTAATATAACATATATTTATTCATTTATTTATCTTCAGTAACCAATTTTTTCTGGTCAGAGTCACAGTGGATCCAGTACCTATCCCAGGAGCACTGGGCACTAGGTGGGGACCACACACATTCATTACATTTATTACATTTACATTTATGGCATTTGGCAGACGCCCTTATCCAGAGCGACTTACAATTATCTCTTTTTATACAACTGAGCAGTTGAGGGCTAAGGGCCTTGCTCAAGGGCCCAGCAGTGGCAGCTTGGCGGTGCTGGGATCTGAACTCTCAACCTTCCGATCAGGAGTCCAACATCTATAACACTGAGCTACCACTTCCCTGACATTCACACCAAAAGGTGGAAGGAACCAGGAAACCTGGAGGAAACCCACAAGGAGACAAGGAGAGAGCATGCAAAACTCCACAGTAATCTTAGCTGAGGATTGAACTGGGAGCACTTGACTTACCACTGACTTATTAATAAGACATATTATTAAGACACTGTAAGATTTTTTATCAGTCTGAGTTATGCTAATCTTAACTCTATGACAGAATACCTGTCACATTTATTAGATATTCATGAAAATGGATTATTAATTAAAACTGGTGAACTCTGAATGAAATTCTTAATGCTTGACAAGTCAGTGAGACATCTAAAGCTTGTAGAAAATGACTTTATAATCTAACTCCGTTCTAATAGCCATACTAGTCATAGATGCCTTACAATAATTTTTCAATACAGAAATGAAGCTTGGTTATCTGATGCTCATTTCTATATCATGAAACATGTGAAATACGATTTGATCCAGAGTATGTTGTATGTCATGTGGATGTTCTCCTATTAGTTCCCCCTGATGAGGTAATGGGACAAAATAATAGAAGAGAAAAGGTAGAATTAAAAAAAATTCAAGCATATACATCATTATCTGTCTGATATGGGGTATGAGTTGGTCTTCCTGACAAAAATGTGAGGATAAAATGAGACAAGAAATATGAATAATCCCAATTTGCATAGATATAAAAAATCTGTTGGGTCTAGCCTGAAATGATGGTAATAAGATAGTGCCGAGCCGAGCGTGTCTTACAGCGAGAGACAGAACTGCAGCATGACGTCTAAATCCACCACACACTGGCTAAGTCATTTGCATCTTGAGTGCTGCCAATAGTTGTCACGACGTGGTGTAATCTCACGAATACAGAAGAAGTGTTAAAAAAAATCTTGTGCTTGGCAATTAGGATGCTGACTTTCTATGTTTAGAAGAAGACTATAATATTTATCCAATATATAACAATTGAGGAGGTGAGATGCTTCGAAAAGGAAATAAACTGAGCTTAGCTAATGGCTCTGGATTTCAAACACATTTCATTTCTAGCACTTAAAAGATAGCTTGCTCTTTGTAAAGCCTTTTTTTATTCATCCAAGGCAAATGGGCTTCATGATGAAAAGCAAAAAGTCTTCAAGAATATAACACAAGTTCTGTCATCTAATCTTTCTACTACAAGTCACATCTTGCTCTACTTTACCTGTTTAATTTTATTAATCATTGTTATATTTTCAGCATTTAATAGCCACGGAATTGGATGATATTCTTATAATTTCAGCAGAGTAGATGCTAATTAGCATAAATGAGACCCAAATGGATTATTCTTGTCATAGGCAGAGTGGTGAGTTCTCAAAATAGATACAATAATTGAGCTTAACTACTGTACATGACATTCACAATCACAGAAGGTGTTTCTTTTTTTTAATCAAAAGTCACATTTGTGCAACGAAGCATAATCCAATAGCACTACACAATAAAGCTGTTCAAAACTTAAAAAAATAAGTTTTAATGGGCAACTTTGTAAATCTTCTCCCAAATGATAATGACTTTCCCTTTTAAGGAAGATTTTCTTGCTCAGCTTGTATAAAGATAAGAATATTAAGTGTGTCAGCTAAATAGAGTAATGCTGAAAACCAGTAGTGCCCAGACACCAGCACAAACAACTACAACGTAAAAAACAAGGAAAGAAACAAATGAATAAAAGAAAAATAATGAATAATGTGGTCATGTAATACCACTTCGAAACAATTTTTCCCCTATAAAAGCAAACCTGGAGTGTCCACTGTTGTGCGGTTGTTATGAATGCTTCAGGGATGTGAACAACTTTCAAAATCTACAATGGTGTAGTCTTCTGTATTATCCACAAATGATCTAAGGAAAAACACAATGGCGAATGCTGTTATAGGAAAATAATAAAAAATGGCGTGGTGTGATGCCATTACAACCCTGAATGTAATTGTTTTCCAAATAACAGCATGTCCTGGAGTTTTTATAATTCCTCTTATACCACAGCTATTAATTATTCTTTTTATTAATTAAATCAAGTCATAATACTTTTTATTTGTTTATAGTTACATTTGATATTGTGGAACATCCACAAAACAAGTTCCTTCTGTCATGTATGTTATAGCAGCTATACAGCCATATATATATATATATATATATATATATATATATATAGCCAAATATAGCTATATATAGCCAAAAGTATATGGACACCTGACCATCCCATTCATATGTGCTTGTTAAACAAATTTTAGATTTAGTTCCTGCTTTGCTGTTATAATAACCACCACTCTTCTGGGAAGGCTTTCCACTATATTTATTATAGCGTGGCTGTGGGGATTTGCCCATTCAGCCACATTAGTGAGGTCAGGTGAGTAGACATGGCATGTAGTCAGCATTCCAGTTCATCCCAAAGGTGTTCAGTGGGGTTGAGGTCAGGGCTCTGTGCAGGAAATTCGAGTTCTTCCACTCCAACCTTGGCAAACCATGTCTTTATAGACCTCACTTTGTGCACAGGGGCATTGTCATGCTGGAACAGGTGTTGGCCCCTTAGTTCAAATTCAAATTCAAATTTTATTGGGCGCACACACAACCGTACACAGTACGACATGCAGTGAAATGCTTTTCACGACTGCCCAGTGACATAGAAACAGAGTTTGCACAAACCAGAATTTACTTGCATTCAAGTAGATAAAGAAAAACATACAAATATAATATAAAGAATATAGAAGGCAGAAAAAGTATGGACTATATGAACAAAGTGCAGATATGTGCAGTTGTACATGCAATATAATGCTGTGCAACATCGGGCTAGTAGTTTTGGTACTAATATTTATAATAAATGTTAATAAATACAAATATAGAGGCTAGTTCCAGTGAAGGAAAATCTCAATGCTACATTAATGCAAAATATTAAAGCATACAAAGACATTCTAGACAATTGTGTGCTTCAAAGCATTGACACTGGAGACTCTTTCCATATACAGTATGGAACATAAGCATCTCCTTACAGAAAGCAGACCACTGATGTTTTTCTTTGTTAAAGAACATTTTAAAATCTGTTTATTATTAAGCTTATGCAAAGTGTCCATCATACAAGTCCCTGTGAATGAGTTGTTACTATAGAAACGCTAACATATTAAAAATGAGTTCATTAATATAAACATGTGATTTAAATTATAGCTGAGATTTTTGCGGGGGTTCTGTTATTGAAAATTAATCAACACCTTCTGACCAATCAAATTCAATCAGGTGTCTTTAGGCAAAGAAATCTCCAAATTGCTCTTGACTGCAGTCAGGCACCCCGTGCTACACCGTTATGTATTTATAATTATATGCAAATTTTATGTATCTGTTCTATGTGTTGATCCATAATTAAGGTTATATGAAAACAGCAGGAGCATTTTTTTTGCAGATAATTCAACATCTGGCTCCTATCATCATTAGATCTCATATGGGACTGAACATTAATGCAAAGAGAAATCCCAAGTGCTCTACTTGCATGTATTTACCTTCTTTGTCCTCTAACCTGCCACCATCCCGTTCAGCTCTATCAGACAAATAATAAATGATAGTATCCTCTTAACAAGGGTGGGCTCTTCTCAGATTGCTAGCTCATGCCCATTACAATCGCCAGGCTGCTGTCATTAATCAAATCTGTGTGATAATGGCCCACACATCCTGCACTGAAGGATACGAGCGGAATATTTTGGGTGGTGTTTCAGTGTTTCGTACTTTGCCAAAGAGCTTTTTGCTGTAGTTTGTAATACTGTAGTGGTCTCTCTGCTGTGATCATATGCACCAGCTTTAGATACATCCATTAAACACAGAAACCTGCGCTCCAACTGGAAGGAACCTAAAACCCTCAGTCGTTCTGGCTGAGCAGGATCGATAGTGTTGAGAGCATGGTGTAACTTACCCCGTTTAATTACACTTCCATTCGTCTGGCATAAACAAACATGATAGCACCCCACTAAAACTGCTTAGGCTCCTGTACAGACGTTCACGGACATGCACACACTCTCAACGAGGATCCAATTATGGGTCTCAGCTAATGCCTCCCCCTACTGGATGAGCCCTTGATTCTGTGTATGGTGAACTTTCTCTCTTTCTCTCTTTGGAGCCTTTGTTTTTCTTCACTTCACTTCACTTTAATTGTCATCCCCAAACCAACTATATGGATATAAATTAAAATATATGATAAGATGAAATACCATGCCTTCAGGACCATGATTCAAAATGGAAGACAAACACAAGAGCTCTGTAGATATTGATCTGTAGATAAAGTCGTATTTTCCCCATTTTACAACGTACCATACTGTCAGAGCTCATCAAGTCATAATTGACTTTTTTTCAAATTGGGGTTTGTATATTTATGGCAAGATGGAATAAAATAAATAAATGAATAAATAAAGTTCTAGATGGAACATTTTTCGAAGGCAGTACCATAATAATTTCCATTACAAGACCCGTGGTTTTTAGTGAATGAAAACTGCAGGGATGGGAATCCATAACACTTCAGTAAGACTGCAAAAACTGAGTCAGTGTCTGGTGTTAGAGACGTTTGATGAGACAATGACAATTAGCACAAATGAGCATAAGTGCTGCCATCTAAATTAAATCTTCCCAACACTTGCTTGAATAATGAAGCAAATGGTGTATAAACAGGATATTCAAATATATCTCAACTCCACACAGGAAATTTTTCAAGCAGTAAGTATTACGGATTTTTTTGTTGTTGATAGTTTGCTCAGATATTTAGCCCCTAATGTTAAAATAATGGGAAACATTTTCAGAACATTCAGCGATGTATTCAATAGGTTATAGATTATAATGAAAATAACATTCCTGCTTTTCCTGTTGTGTATATAGTTTAGCTTGCTTACATTCCCAATCAGACAGAAATGAACATAATTAACATTAAGGAACTATATGCCCAACAACTAAAAATATTGCAGTAAGGTTGCAGGAATGTTTATAAATGTTACATAAAAACAGAACACACTGAACATGGTAGAAACGTCTAGGTGCAGTGCCTCTGAGGTAACATGGTGGTTATATTTTTTAATAAGGTGTAGCCACAAGTAAACACTTTGAGACCATAAACTATGCATCTCATGACAAAGTATTGTTTTGACCATGAGATATCAAAGTCATTGCCATGGATTGTGTAACTTAATATGTTAATGACTTTATTTGTTGTGTGAAAGACGCCACAGTGGATTGTGAGAACAGCTGAAAAGATCGTCGCTGTCTCTCTACCCACCATCGATACCTCATACAACAATCACTGCATCTGCAGGGCGACCAGCATTGCTGATGACCCCTCTTACCCCTCCCATGGACTTTTCACCCTCCTGCCATCTGGCAGAAGGTATGGGAGCATCCGTGCCACCACCAGCAGACGGCACAACAGTTTCTTCCCTGAGGCAGTCAGATTACTCAACACCCTGCTGCCTCCCAATGCTCACCTGTGCTAGTCAAACACTTAACCCAGTATGACTAAATACCACTGCACACCGCACTTTACGAAGCTGCATCAGACACTTTACGGAACATGAAACCTATTGCTGCTACCCTAACAGTAGTTTACAGTTTACTGCCCATGTCATGGCTTATTGGTTAGAGCGTCAGACTTGTAACCCGAAGGTGAACCCGACGGTCGTGGGTTTGAGTCTTGGGTCCGGCAGGGATTGTAGGTGGGGGAGTGAATGACCAGCGCTCTCTTCCACCCTCAATACCACAACTGAGGTGAGGCCCTTGAGCAAGGCACCGAACTCCCAACCGCTCCCCGGGCGCCGCAGCAAAAAAGGCTGCCCACTGCTCCAGATGTGTGTTCACTACTGTGTGTGCACTGGGTTAAATGCAGAGCACAAATTCCGAGTATGGGTCACCATACTTGGCTACACGTCACCTCACTACTGTGTATTTATTTTTCTGTGCATTTATTGTCCTTTACTTGTCTCACACTGTTGTGTATTTGCACTTTACGTAGTCTTGTGTACTGTGTTGTACCATGGTCCATGTACCACTGACTTATACTTTATACATGGCCTCAAGTTAATTATTAGGAGGAATTGGAAAAAAAGTCTATTCACTTCGAGAATTCGCCTAAGGTAACACGGGCAAATGGTATATCCATGTCCTAATGCCAGTGACTTCAGGATGTCTTTATGCGCCATTCCAAGATTGTAATAAAGTGTAATACTTGGGTTCCTGTGGCCACAGTGGTCTAATTCAATTGTTTTCTCAAAAACACAATCTCATTTTAAACACAATAGTTTCCCAGAGTTAAGCAGTTTAATGACCACCAAATAGATCTCTTAAGGCAACTGAACTTACTGCCTTAATACATTCATTTGTGGCCACTACTTATTAAAAACGTCACCTCAGCAGCCCTGTAGATAGATGGGTGTACTGTATATTACAAAATGATTATTTATTTGTTTGAAAATAGTGTTGCTTTTTCTACTTGGAGCAATATTTGCCTACTAATAATAGTACTCCAGATGTAGCATCCTATCCATCATACCAGTGCTACAGATGCTGTGTGTGAAAATGAGGATCTCCAGAGATGTGTCTAAAGTCTGGTGTAGTCTGAAATGAATAAAATGGGTGCACGAGGTTTTAGGTGTGTAAAGCCATTGTCTTACAAGGCACTCCGGCTCTCTCTGCAATAATAGCATGCTTATCAGGTGTCGGCAAGATAAATGGTTTGAGACAATACAGCTCTGTGTACTAACAGCTGTTGTCTTAGGGACATCTGGATCAGGGAGCATTTAGGAGATTCACACATGCAGAACAGAGCTGTAAATAAATACAATAGAAGAGCTTGAATAGACAGGGAGACAGGGAGTCGCTCTGTTTAATAGATCATTTTAATTAGAAAACGTATCCAGTGTACCTAATCAACTGAGTGACTGACCTCTCTTATCTTATAGCAGGAACAGATGATGGTTCCACATACTGGATGAAGATGATAATGATGTTGATGATGATGTAGTGGATTCTTGGAGAATAGGACACTGTAGTGTCTGAGGGAACGAACACACCTGAATCTACCTCGAGACCTTGGACATAGAAGGATATATATCTCAGTTATACATTTTATATTTATAAATTTCTCACATACACTATATATTCACTAACTTATAAATAACATTAAATCATTTTGCTAAAAAAAATGTCAAATAGTATCTTAGAATTCCAAGATCTTGACATCAAGGCTTTCAATTCCAAAGATCATTAAACCTCCACATTGAAATTCTCAGTTCCTCTGTTGTGTGTTAATAGTGTTATAGTCAGTTATTTGGTGTAATTTAGCTGTTTTGTAACACAGGATTCAAATCTTGACCCTTAGAGCCTTGTCCAGAGCCTTGAGCCCTGCCCTGGTGCGCTGCAGAGTTTGTTGCCTAAGCAGATTACCAAGAATATCAAGTACCAGAATATGAGATGAACATCAAATAATACCAAATGCTCTGACTTAAAAATCACTCACTGCACCTTTAAATGTAGTTGTACTTGGATATAGCTATGTCTATAGATAAAAGGTTCATATCCAGCGTTAGTATCAACTGTAAGACAAATATACAGTACTTTATACCCCAGCACTATTGAATTATTGAATCTGATTGCTCAGAAGGTGTTCATACAGCAGTAAGGCTAATAATAGACAAGGTTTTATATAAAAAAGATATGGTGAAGCTTTCTGTAAGAAGATGTTTATTTAACATTTACTGAAGGAGTCTCCAGTGTCTGAGCTTTGTACAGATCAGTAATTTCTCTGACACAGGAAAGTCTTCAGGGCAGGGGAGTTTGTGCTTTCCGGTTTCTCAGTAACATGACAAACTGTATTTTTTTTGTCTTATTAAATTCCAGAGAGAGAAAACGGAGAGCAAGGTGAGGGAATGACTGTTTAAGAAGTGTTTTAGACTGTAGTCTTATACTGCAACAGTTTGCAGTTTATAGCTTATATGAGGTAAATGATGACAGGAACTAACTTGTTTATGGACATTCCACAAAAAATGAAATTATAAAAATGTCATTCATAAATAAATTAAATTTGTAATTGTCGGCAAACTGCTGTAGTATAAGACTACAGTCTAAAACACTTTAGGAAGTGATACTGGAAAATAAACAACTCTGTGGTGGTGACAGTAACTCCACTACGCATAGGGCACATCGATTATTTTCCCATAACCGCATGTCCTGTCCTGTTTTATTCCTCATTCCTTCCCATAGGTCTATGCAATTTATTAATATTTCTTTATGGGATAAAATCCCTTAATACTCACTTAGCACTTACAGTCCATCAGGTCTAGCTGGACTGATAAAAATACTTTAGTTAATGTGTAGGCTTTAATGCAGCACTGTAGCAGGTATAGCTGTTAAATCAGCATTAGGGATTTTGTAGTAAAGGAAGGCTTGATTCACTGTGGACAGATTTCTGAACATCAAATTCCTTTGTACATCATCCATTGAGTTTGAACAGACACTCTGTAAAGATTAAAAATGTTCAAAATTCATGACATGCAAACCTGAGACATGTAGAGCTACTGAACAGCAGTAATCTTTAGCCATTTCATTTGACCCAGAAAAAACGTGGATAATGTGTTCAGCTTGGTAGTCCCAGCTGACTTAATTAAGAAGTGTGAGCTGTGGGCTGAATGGCATAACCTTCAAATCATCATTCTCTTTTTTCTCCCAGCTCTCATCCTCTCCCCATACTGCTGCCTCTCTCTGTTCACCCTCACCATCTCCTCTCATCTTATTCTCCTGTTTGAAATTTCCTGATGTGTCTCACGGCACTAAAATGGAGCAACAGCTTAATCGAATCGGCTTTAACTGTGCGAGGAAAATGGCGGATGAGTTAAGATGAAACACGCCACCAATTAACAGACACCGGGCCAGCGCTAGAGGGAATAGTGGCACACGGAGTTTGTATTCCAACTTTTTCATCTATTTTTTTCCATTTTAGTCTGACGACATACAGTTATAGTCAAAATAAAAAAATTCATTCCATGTATAAAAAGCAAAATGAAGGTTTAGCTTAAGTTTTCTGCCAAGTTCTGTGAGTTGGGTAAAATATCTGAAACAAAATAAGTGACAATATTTTCATTGGAGCGTTTTCACTCTAAGATCTGCAGGTTGCTGAGAGAAATGTTCACTATGTCTTGCCAAAACCACATGGATTTTTCACTGTAAAAACTGAAATACGCAGAAAGCAGAGAAACCCTTCTCGAGAACACTCTTGGTTATGAAACACACAGCAGATGGCAGATGATTTTAATGAGTCTGGGTGACATTAAAACAAATCTGATGAGCAGTTACCGTATTGAAAGAAACACCTCAATATTCAGTGCGATTATCTATTCAGAGTGAGATTCATCAAAGGAGGGAAAACAGTATTTAGCAAGTCTCCTAGTCAAAACAGCTATTGACTAGTTCGATAAAAACGACCAAAAAAGCGACTTCGGCATTTGGACATACATAAGGTCGAGACAGAGAGGCTTGGACATGAATGTGGTGCACTTCCATGTGAGATTTACATTAGCTGAGGATTAAAGCAGCTGTAGAACATCAGGGTCCAGAGGGGTGCATAGAGTTTCCTGTTCGTGACGGATATGTTTTCTTAACATAACCCTGAACACCATTACACATCTACATCTCTGTAAAGCACTTTTGTATTACATTATCTATCATTTGATACAAATAAGAGACTATAAACGTGTCGTAGTAAATCAGCGTTATTAATTAAACCATATGTATTTTCTTCATTCAGAATGGATATGTTTAATCTATTGCTTCATGTCCCTTACTTAAAGTACAATCTTGTTTTACTGTAAAACTATACATGATCAAGTAGTTCTGAAGTTATACTGAATCAATTTTACTTCTATTTTCGATGTAATTACCAAAAAGTATATATTTAGCACCAACTTGATGTCAAGTGATGTTGCAAAGTGATTACCAGTAACCGTTGTAAGGGTTCGGGGAACATTAAATTCTACCAAAAAAAAAAAAAAAAGGTTATGGGTCTGAGTCTGGTTCCATTGAGGGGTACTTGGAGATTAAGTAGTTTACATAGAATGCTGATGAAGAGACATTTCATTAGAAAATTGTAAATTGTATACATATTTTCATAGAATTCATTTTTGCACATCACTTGTATTGCAAATATCTATTTTCTCAACTTAATATATTTTTTTAATATAATCAGTTGCGCATTTCCTTTGTACAGTTTCCAAATTGGACATTTGTTTATAATATTGTTCATATGTACCCAATCTTCACTCAATTTACATATCTTTTACATACCTTTTTTCATATATTTCTTATTTACACTACATCCACTCACCGTCCACTTTATTAGGAACACATGTACACCTGCACATTCATGCAGTTATGTAATCAGCCAATAATGTGGCAGCAGCACAATGCAAAAAACCCACACAGATAGAGGTCAAGAGCTTCAGGTAATATTCACAGTGTTCTGAAATGTGTGATCTCTGTGAATTTTAATCGTGGCATGGTCGGTGCTCCAAGATGGGTTGGTTTGTGTATTTCAGAAACTCATGATCTCCTGGGAATTTCACACACAACAGTCTGTAGAGTTTACACATAATGGTGCAAAAACAAAAAAAAAACATCCTGTATGCAGAGGGTCTGCAGGGTAAAACACCTTGTTGATGAGAGACATCAGAGGAGAATGAGCAGACTGGACGGTAAAGTGGACGGTGAGTGTATATTCATCATTGGGTCTATATAATCTTATCTCACTGTACATTTAATATACCTTCCCATTCGTATCTTCTTATTCTATACATTATGATTGGTGCACATCTGGTTAGATGCTAAACTGCATTTCACTGTAGGAGCACATGTACATGTGCAATGACAATGAAGTCGAAGGCTCAGTGTAGTACGATATATTGGACAACATACTGTATATATGAATGTAGTGTGCATTCCTCACATGCACACATACTGTATGTATTTCATATGTATCTTTCACATGGATTTAAGGTACACAATTGAACCATAATTACCTTTTAGAGGAGAGGTTTAATGGCACACTACATATTAATAAAACTACATATTAATGGGTTTGCGACAAGGAAAGTTACAGTTTAGCACACATTTTTCTGAGAGTGTATTAAGAAAGGCGAAACATTCCAGTGGCCTTGGGTCCTAGGCATTCTACACAGGCAGAATGAGGAGGAAAAATAAAGTCTGGAAGTTGCTCCTCTACATTATTTTCCACTAGATGGAGCGGCAGAGCCAAGAGAGGTCTTGAGTCATGTGATCCATGACCCTGGGCTGCTCATTCCCATTATTCAGCAGACGATGACGGAGAGCATGCACACACCGTAAATCTGGACTCACTTACACTTCTCACACTGGTGTTATGATATTCATTGCAAGGGCTGTACTGCCTATGACAGCACACTTTTTGTTATCTGGAACTCCACAAGGACACAGCCTAAAGCTAATCCTTTGTAGCTCTTTATTTAAGTTTTAAGTGAAGAGTTGGCCTTGTGTAAACATGATTTACTTTCCTTTTAAATCTTTGTATTGTTTTGTTTTTCAGGCAGACAACCCTTTAGGTTTCACAGGTCTCCCATAGGCTGCTGTCTGTGGTGTGCTTTGTAAGTACAACCACAAGTCAAGTGATTATGTAGTCACTTAGGATGGGGAAAAAAAAAAGAAAAACAAGAACCCGCAGTCTCGACCCATTATTTGTAGGCTATGCCTTTGTTTAAAGCAGTGCTGGTGACAGATATTGCTGAATTGCTCATTCACTGTGCCTGTGAATATGAAAAGGTCATGTCCTTTATAACACAAAGAGCAAATGGATATCACATCCACACACTATGAGACTGTGGCCAGTAAACAAACTTGAATTATTTACAGTAAATACTTAGCCAAATGTAATTGGTTGTTAGTACAAAAATTGTAATAAACCTTAACGTTTGTTCTGGTTTGGCAATGATTTTGCTGATCAGAGTCAGAGTTGCATGTTTAATGTTTCTCAGGCTTCATCATGCATAAATCTGTTCCAGAAAGTGGATATATTTAATGTACATTTAATTGTATTGTGGATCAGTTTTCACAGGCAACAGTTTATAAACAGGCTGCATTATTAGGTACAGCCTAATGTGGTTATTGCATGGGAAATGAGTGATAATGCAGGGGTAGGGGGTACGATCATTTGTATGGGACATAGTGTACTCACATAGCTTGCGGGAAGACAGTTTTACAGTTTCTTAGTGGGTGGCAAGACAAACAAGGTTTACAAAATACAGCTACTTCAGGACAGCTCTGATGGAACTCCATTAACAATTAGTATAAATCCAAAAAGAAGGCCAACATACAAATGTGCCAGGTTTGCACTTAGTAGCTAAAAGTCTTCTTTTGAACGTGGGCCAAGTAAGTGTACTTATTGTTCTGAAAAAAGTGCCCCTAACGAAAGTAGGGCTTGCGTGCAAAGCGAGTGCTGCTTTATGCTGGTGGTGCTGTGGAACAGTCAGCTTCCCTAAAGCAAAGCCAGCTGGGAGTCATCAGGCCCTGCAGTCTTTCCACATCCTCAGAGTTAGCATTTGGACTCCTTCTGCCCTTGTAGAAGTGTCAGGCAGCAGGACTGACACCTCATGTCTGAGTTCTGTGGTGAATTCTGGGGTTCCTTTGGGACACAGATCTAAAAACCAAGACTTATTTTGGACAGATTAAATCCCAGTAAATAGTTATGGATAGTTGGGCTTTTAATTGTGGTCATCTTTGGGTATTTTGGCAGGAATAGTAATGTAGTTATATAGTAAAAATGTAATGTAATTAGAATAACTAGTACACTCTATGATTAAGTCAGTACAACGCTTCAGATCTACCAACTCAGCCAAGATTCACACTTGCAAATGTGTAACAAGTCAAATATACTGTATGTGTATATATATATATATATATATATATATATATATATATATATATATACACACACACACACACACATACAGTATATATGACTTGTTACACATTTGCAAGTATATATATATAATGTCAGGTCTGGAAGTATTTGGACAATGACAATGAATTTTTGTGATTTTGCCTTTATACACCACCACAATGGAATAAAACAATCAATATTTAGGAATTTAGGAATTACAGCCATTTTAAACAAAAAAGTCTTGAGTTGCTTTCGCATTTGGCTGAATGTGAGCAGAGAGTATAGCCCTATACACCTCAGAATTCATCTTGCTACTTCTGTCAGCAGTCAC
>CM074961.1:15270906-15308457 GCA_037577455.1 Pangasius macronema
GAACCTCTTAAAATAAAGCTGAAAGTCTACACTTCCATCACATCTTGATTGTTTTATTTCAAATCCATTGGGTTGGTGTATAAAGGCAAAAACAAAATTGATTTAACTCCCTTTTCAATATTATGGGGCTTTTCATTGTACATTCATGAGGCAAATATAAATATAAAGGCAAATAAATCTATTTCAGTTCCAAGTTGTAACACTAGAAATAGTTTATTTCAGGGTATTTAACTGTGTATACTTTTGAGTACTTGATTGAGACAAGTTGTAAGCCTGTCTCTCAACATTCAAACACAAGCTTATTTCATTTACAGTGCCACAAGAAAGCCCAGTTGTTCTGTATCGTGCAGTGAACAGACATATTGACGCATATGCTTTGTCTAACTTCTTTGGCCCTCATTTATTGAAGCAGAATTTCTTTCAATTTTACTTTGTATTCTGAAAGTTCTTTTCATCATCAACCATTTGCCATCAACCATTTGTCATCTTTACACTTTTCACACAGATTACATGGCTAAACAGTGTGTCCTTGTACTCTGAACATTGAAATGCATTCTCTGGCTCTGACTAACTGATTGTGGTATTGCAGGAAGTCATGGTCCACTCTTTGGATTCCACGAGAGCAGGTGGACAGTAATGGTGAATTATTTTACAGAGTTAACTGTTTGACACATCTCATATTTTATCTAGACTTGGCACAGAGCAATGAGGGGATAATGGATGTCTGAAAAAAAAGCACTACTGCACAAAAAAAGATTAATCTAAGACCATCAGAGTGTGGTTGAGATATTATTATTATTAATAATAATTATAATAATAATAGTAGTAGTAGTAGCACATGTAGTTGTAGTATCAGTTGTACTAATAGTAGTAATAGTAATGGTACTAACAGCATTAGCTGCAGTAGCAATTCTAATTGTACATCCGTTTTTAAAGTTTTTGCAAAGATATTCTTTAGCTAAGTTTATTTTTAAATGGAGGTTATAGTTGTAGCTGTAGTAGTAGTAGTAGTTCCAATGATACACCAGTCAATTAATTTCAAAGATAAACTTTACCTAAGATTCTTTTTAAATAGAATTATTTTTAAATTTAAATAATAATAGTTATACTAGTAGCTGTAGTAGTAGTAGTAGTAGTAGTAGTAGTTCTAATCAATTATTAGTAAAAATAATCAGTTATTAGTCAAATCTATGGCAAAGAAAATCTTTAGCTAAGATTGTGTTTAAATTGAGGTAATAATAGTTGGTGTAGTCGTAATTGTTGTAGTCACATTAGTAATAGTAATAGTAGTATTAGTTCTAATGGTACACCAGCTCTTTAGCTAAGATTGTGTTTAAATTGAGGTAATAATAGTTGGTGTAGTAGTAATTGTTGTAATCACATTAGTAATAGTAATAGTACTATTAGTTCTAATGGTACACCAGCTCTTTAGCTAAGATTGTGTTTTAATGCAGGTTATAATAGTAGGAGTAGTATAGTGGTAGTAGTAGGAGTTGTTCTGATGGTACATCAGTTATAAGTAAAATTCTTTGAAAAGATAATCTTTAGCTAAGATTGTATTTAAATAGGGATTATAGTAGTAGTGGTAACAGTAGTAGTTCTTGGAGCAATAGCACTTGCTGTTCAGCTTTTAGTAATATTCTTTGCAAATATAATCTTTAGCTAAGATTGATTTCAAACTATATAATAAAATAGATATATAACATTATATGATTATAATACATTCTATTTACATTGTAATATCGTACTCATAACAGAGATTGTTAAGTTTCGATATATTAATTAGTTTAGATTTTACTAACACTGTTGTACTTTTGAAAATCTTGGTTAGTGTCACTTTCATCTTATTTTATATATGATCGTATTTAGGGAGCATGGGTATTATTGCAAATTATAAGATTATGACTATTTCTGGGGTAATAAATTAAGGTACAACAAACTAATCAGCTTAACGCTAACCTGTGCTTGATGACTAAGGTGGATTCCCAGCATGCATTGCGTCTCTGTGCATGTGTCCCAGCTGTCTGGGTAAATAGAGAGCTCAGCTCTGTGGGTGAGGAACTCACCTCCTCAGGACAACAGGCCCATGCTGAGAGCATCTGTTTCTGCATCGCAAGAGAAGAGGCAGCTGCTTGATCAAAGCATGCCCCATCCTTTTCAGCTGAATTTCGCTCGTTGTTTTTCAGCACTCTGAGAATTTCGCCTGGCATCGGGCACAGTGTCGCAAACTTTCTTTTAGATCTTGAACCACGCATAGAGCCATGGATTTATTTGAGAAAGATATACAGTAGATGTTTTTAAAACTGAAACCACGGTTGTTTTAATTACATTTTTGAATGTTGTTATTAAAATTGCTATTAAATTTATATTAGTGTGGGAGCTTTTGATCCACCTAATGTAATTTTGTACAATTAGTTTGTTTTGGCTGTAGGGAATTTGTGAACCCAGAATGAAAACACTCTCAAACAATCATATCTTTCTCCAGCATAACTGCAAGCGATTAGATATTTCATGTCAGATATTTTTATGACCCTCTGCAATGAACTATAGAAGCTGAACAGAGATGTCCATTGCTCATTCAATATTATCCTTCCTTTTTTTTCTTCCTAAAAAGCACCTATCAGGCCAGGGTACACACACACACACACACACACACGCACACACAGCTCGCTCTGTGACTTTTTTTTTTTTTTTTGCTGTCAAACTTAGAGGTCCTTCTTATTTTAACAGATGTGGGCAGGCTTGTAGCCCATCATTCCCAAGTGATCCAATGTGCACTTCCTGCCCTGTAAGCTAACACACATGAACAGAACAATCTCACATTGTACCTGCATGTTCTTTATTCTGATTACGAGTTGTGACTTTTGAAGTCACACTAGCATCATTTCTTGGAGCCTGGTTGTTGTTGGAAAGCTTGTACTTCAGCACAGATTTTGTGTGATCGTACCATGTGTTATGATGCTGCAGTCACGTTAATAAATTCTTCTAGATGAATTTATGGAAAATCAATATGAAAAATTTGAACACAAGTGTTTTTCTTGGATGCATCGAAGAGCAAATGGTTTAGATGCTTTGAAGTCAACAGAAACACTTGTGTGTACTCACTCAGTGAAAGGATTAACATGCTTTGAGTGCTTTCACCCTGGGAGACCAGTGTGCGGTGTAACGGTACATGTGGTTTTACACTGTTGTCGAGTCTCTGCAACCAGTTGTTTTTATTTATTGGAAATATTTCAAATGCCCACTTTAGCATGCTTCAGTGAAGCTGGCCAACAAGTCCCACACCTCTATTCATCTTTAGGCTTTGCTTGGTATTCACTGTGCCATGCCTAATAAGCGTGAGTTACAAATCATATTCATTAAATGAGCAGCTGGGGTGAGTTTGGACATTTTTTAAATGTTAGCCATTGCATTGCATTTACACCCCTGATGTTTGTTAGTCCCTGCCCTCTTTGCAGATTTGAAACATGCTCTTTAGGGGGGCATGTCACAAGTGTGTGCAGAGGTGGGGTACAGTATGCAATGTGGAAACAGAGGGAGGGAGGTGTTGCCAATGTTAGCATAAATCACGCATAAAGACTTCACTGTCGTCTTCTTGTCCAAATCTTACCTCTCTATTAAACTACTATGCTACTATTATTATTACACGTTATTATTATGTAATGATATGGATGAGCAAACAGTCAGCCCAGAATCAGCCTTATCAGTTTGAGAATCTGCCTGAGGGAGCACATGCAGCTCCTGGAGATTTATATGGAGATTGAAGAGAAACTCATGATCAGTGAATGCTACATACCATGTTTTGTCCTTAGCTTAGGCGTTTATATTGTAATAAAAGAATCAGCCGACTAATAACTGTTTATAGAATTTATTACATTGTCTATAACAGTTAAGGTGATAAATATCCAAAGATTAAGTGCCCATAGAGTAATAGAAAAGATCACCTATATGCACAGCTATAGCACTATTCTTTGCCCTGACTTATTATGTATGAGTAATCACTATGAATTCACACTCACAGCATTACCAAATTACTTATTATAATTTTGTATAATATAATATAATATTGCATAATATAATGTTGGGTGTATGAGTACTTGGGTGCCATGATGCAGCATGGCATCTATAGCAGGGTTGAACCAGAGCAGCACTTCTGAGGCAAAAATTACAACCAATTTCCCCACTATTTGGATGGATCTATTAGTATTTTCAACAAGATTGATCAATTATTCTTACAAAGCAATTCATGTCAGTTTTAAAGGTGTAACTTCTCTTTAATCACAATGGAAACAACAAACTTTACCTGCTGACAATATGCAATCAAATAAAGGTAATAAGGACTTTATCTGACTGGTATAGCAGGAGATGACCAAAGAGGGCACAGAACATATATAGCATGATCCTCAAAAATATACAAACAAACAAAATAAAAAGGGAAAAATCTGAACATGATACATTTTGTGTTGTCGGAGACTTTAACCTTGAGCTGTGTTTGCAAGGATATGCTGGTATACCTCTAATACTGTATTGTCTCACTCTCAGTTTGTATGAAATGCAGTTTTAATGTTCCTACTACTTATTTTGTATGTTTAGTTTGTTTTAGATTGGTTTAGTGGTAATTAGTAAGTTTGAACATCCCTAAAAAGGACACAGACTAAAAGGAGGACCAGGAAACACATTAATATGTGTTGCAGGTTTGTTTAAGTTGTGTCGTGAGCTGTGCTTGTAGATTTTTGATTACAGGTCTCTGGATGGAGTTTCTACATTATCTTGCTCAACATTCATCTGAGTGACTGAAGCCCCACCCCAGACCTTCTCCTACTAACTCAATGTTGGGTCACATTAGATTTCACCAAAAGCTAAATTTCTTTGGACTATGCAGTACATATTCATACATTGCCATGATTTGGTCTTGTTCTTATTGAAATCTTTGGCCATTATCATTCAACATCATTTCTAAGCTTTTTAATGGCAGTACAAACCTAGCCTCTTCTGATCCTTTAGAAGCGATTCAGTAGTAATGCTTCAGGACACATGGCCTTCCTCTCCACACAACAAATGGCACTGTCTTATGGGGAAAAGGCCACAGAGGATGACTCTGTTGTTCTCTTGCCAACCAGAGAAGATTCATGGAAAGTCAGTCATGGCTGTGGGGGAACTCCTACAGTCAAGGGAGGATGAAGTTGCGCTTGACCTCCTTTGCCTTTACTTATGATTTCATTACAATTAAAATGTATATATGCGTAGTATATTCATTAGAAATCTTGTAAACAAAAGTTAACAAAGTTAAAACAAGTTGAGGCAAAATATTTTTTTCTGTCTAACACTTTTAGCTCCAGTCATCATTTAACCCTTCCAGGATTTGGAAACGATTCAGAAAATGTTTCAATGGAGAAAATGAAGGAAAATCTGTTTCTGAGCCATCTGTTGATAATTTAGGATGTAGTCAAAACAAACTAGCTGAAACACTAGGCCCATTCTTGTAGAATGAAAGAAATAGTAAGGAGCCCAACCCATCTAGCCACACGTGACGTACACGGCGTCAAAGTGTCGTTCAATAAGAGGCGAGGAGGTTATTCAACTCTGATTGTTCTCTACAGGTCCACAGAAATATTTAGCGTCTCACCATTTCATATGCACCTGCATAGTTTTGGCTTTCTGAGGCCCGGGTGTGGTTCTGAAGTTCAGCCCTTCCTCAGCAACACTGTAGTGCCTTTTTTCTTTCCAGCTAAAAGTGAAGTCCAAGGTGAAGCCTTTAAAGATGAAAGAGGCTCGACCAAGCACCATCCCACTGCTATTCTGGATTAACAGCAGGCTTTTTCCTCCACAAGCATTATTTTATGAATTCAGGAAATGTGCTCTTTGAGATTTGCACAGAAAAAAATGACTAAAGTTGACAACAATGTAAGAATACGAGTTAGCCTGTCTCCTGGGCCCAGACGTTTGATGCTTAATTACAGTAAGAGACAGCAGTAAAGTGTGTGAGTTGGAGACTGATTCATACTTATGGCTGTCTGGGAAAAGGCATCCTGGTGTGTCTCGTTAAGTGAAAGCCAGCATGTGTGCTAATTTACTGTTTTACGCTAAACAAATGTGACTCTCTGTAACTTCTGATAGTAATTAAAAATATGACACGATACACATTACTTGGTCATTTCTACAATAAACAAAATGTGATGTGTTTGTTAGCTTCATCACAGCTTTAACACTAAATAATTATTAACTGGGTTTTTTTTAATAAAAAACCCCAGAAAGTTTTACATTTTTTTTTTACAAAGTTTTACAAAGTTTTAAAAATTTTACAATTTTTTGAAGATACGGTTGTAGCAGTTGTAGTAATATTAACAATATTAGTAATTAGTAATATCCTTTGAAAAATAATCTTTAAAATAATCTATCTTAGACTGGTTTCATATTGAAGCAAAAAAAAATTTATGCTTTTATTTAAAAAATTATTTAACACCGAGGTTTTTGGAGATTTTTTTTTTTTTAATCTGAAATTAAATGAACTTTTTACAATTTTTGAAGATTCAATACAAATCTGTCATCTGCTTTCTGTTAGCGTGTGTGATTGTTAGAAAACATGTACATGCTATAAGATATCCCAATATACAAAAAGAGTACTATACACAAAAAGTGTATATCACTGTTTCACAACTATTTGTTTGGCACTGTGCAGCTGATTAATGCTACAGATAACATATTTTAGCTTCACGCACAGAATAATTATATGTTATCGCTGGGTCGAATTTGAAATTTGGGACGGACTTACCGAATTCACACATAAACGGAAAGTGTGTATATCTCAGGGCTGCGTTTTACATAGACTAAATGTTATTTGAGACGTAGTTCTACAAACCAGCTGTTGAGTGGAAGTGTCTACATATCTACACATCCATATCTCCATGCCAGAAGAACAGAATGCTTTCACTCAAGCCGTTCTTCTAATGGCAGTACGCCACTTTAACCCACCCTGAATAGGCTCTTTTGTGTTTATCGTGTTTTGGGAAGGGAATTTGTTGCGGCAAAAGTGAGCTGGATGACCAGAGGCGCCCAGTCCAAACACTCTTTCACCATTACAAATCTGTAGCACACTTGATGAAATGATGCATTAAGGAGCGTGTGAAAGGCTGGAGTTTCGTTAACTCACTCTTTCCACAGGAAGCCTAAAAAAAGTCCTTCATATCAGATTGACACTCCCAACAACCCTCCATACACTTTCAGATTTCTCCTCTAGTTTTACGTATATACAGATTGCTCTAATTTATTTTTGTATATTGTACTGGCACCAAACAAGAAAAAAAAACTTTACATTTTGGCTAAAAATGAGCCCATAACTTTAAAAGCACTTTAAAAGCACATTGCCCACATGCTAAGATGTTGTACAGACAAACTTTAATGATTTTCCCTAATATTATATCCAAAAACAACTGTGTGTGTGTATTGGCCACTTGTTCTCTCTTTTCCCTCCTTTTTTTTTTCTGAGGTCTGCTTTTCTCGTCTTTACCTGGCTGCCCATCCCCCGCTCCCCTCAGCCTGAGGACGGAAAAGAATTTTGTCTGCTAGTTGTTTCCAGATGTAGCCTGAACCCCGAGCTCGCTGTGACTGCCTTCACAGACGACTTCTTGCACTGAGAAAGTGTAAAGCTCCAGAAGACAATCTCATCTTTCCCAATTAGACATCGGTGACGAGAGGTTGAAACGTAATAATAAAAAAAACATGGTGAGAAATGATTCAGTCAGCGACGCAGTCTTTGAAGCAGCATATGGTTTTATGCTGTTGATTTTTCCACAGTTAAAAAGAAAAAGTCACATTGCCGGCACATTGAATCACAGGGACACAAAGTTCTGTATTTGTTATATGTTACACACCTGGACATTAATGCTTTACACAAACAAAAATAGGCAGAATGTTTTAAATTAAAGGGTTTAAAGGCAAGATTACTTTCCCACCCTTAGTATGTTGATATTTAGTCCATGACTAACCCTTATATGTGTAATGTGTTTCTTACATACGCACTCGGATCATTTGAGTAAAGAAACTGAAACATTGCCTTGTTTTGGTTCCGTACTGAGGAACTGACTAACACAGGCCACAACCTCTCTAGAGAATGATGGTGAAAATCCACAAAATAGCTCTTATTCTCTCAGATCTACGGTGAAAAAATCAGGCACAGAATGTTTGTTGGGATTTGTTACACAGCATACTGTTCCACAGAGACGAGAATGAGCCCTGATACACTTGATAACAATGCTATGAAGTCCTGAGCTAGGATTTGTATTCGTCATGTACACCACAAATGCCACGTCCTTTACCGCTTGTATCTGTTGTCCTTGGCACTGTAACATCGAGTTAACAGTTTGCTGCTGGGGTCACTTACATTTTGGCTTAAACACAGTGTAGGGAGAGACACAAAAAGCACTGATTTTACAGCAAATTAATGCATAAGTCCTGAAACAAAACAAGACATGGAGATTTTACATCAGTGATGTCAACATCAAATGAGGGAAAGGGGAGTGAGGTGCTTGTTTTGTAATTTTATGCATGGCCACTTGTGTATTGCACTTCGACCTGAACTGTCTGCCATGTCTCAGAGAGAAACTCCAGATGACTGCAGATCTCAGAGGAGGAGAGTAAAGACAAAAGGATTTAGTAAGGGCTCGGTGGACGATCTGTCTGCTTCATGGGAAAAGGACGCAAACACTGGGGCTTTGGAAATGAAATCAATGTCTAGGATCTGGGCATGATGAGAGGCAAGGAGGCAGCAAACACACAGAGGAACACACACACACACACTCACATGCGCACACTGTTCTATGATGTGGTGTAGACATCACCCAGTCTCTCTGGGAGGCCATTAAGCAACAGAAGCCATAAAAGCCCACATGTTGCAGCATCTCCTCCAGCACCCAATTCATTTACACTGTACCACAAAGCAGCATCGTAGCCACTCCTAACTAACTGACCAATCTGAAATAAATATGAATAATTTTACATTTCTAAAAACGTCCTGTGTGCTTAGGATTGGCAAACTGCTTTTATATCTAATGTAGACGACATGCATGTGCTTTGTAGTCCAGTGCTCCTCTAGAATGTGTGAGTTAGTGGGACAGTAGAGGAATTATAGCATAAATATTAACATAAGTCTTCCTGCATCACCAATGAAGCAAATGTAGACAGATCAGAAAAGATTCACTATGAGCAATTAGAGCTAAATAAACAAAAGAGCAGATGGAAAGATGTCAAACAGGTCATAAACCAAACCAAACACACTCTGCAAGACCAAAGAGCGAAATGACTCAAGCTTGAACAACAGAATCGAGTGATGGCTGGTTGTGATAATAGATGGGAGGTCTAAAACCTAATATCCAAGCAAAAATCAAACAAACGATTGATTTGCTAACATTAAATAATCTGATGTGGTGCCAAAAAATGAAACATTATATTGATGTCTTTTTATCTTTGAAAGACAGGGGGTGCTTAGCACTGCTAGCCTATTTATCTTAGCTACCCCTGATGGCATGTAATTGCACTTACTTGGGGAGAAAGGATATAATAAGATAAGCACATGACCAGCAGTGGGTTTTTTTTTTTTTTTTTAAACAGCACAGGTGGCTGTTATTGAAGTCTATATCTGTGTGTGTTCTTTTTCATCTGTTGGTCTGGCCTCCTGTTTAATTCTCCGTCTCTTGTCATAAGCCAGAGCATCAAAAGACTTTTCCAAAATTAAGCTGACCAAATTAGTAGTGTTCAGCATGTTGTGTAAAACGCAGCTAAGCTGCTAACTATCTAGCTCAATTTCACTCAAGAAGGAAGGAACACAGATACAAGGGTTGATAGATATCTAAACAAAAAGCAAACACAAATAATCCAACAAAATTTTATACTTGCAATTTATTTACAATATTTTCCAATTACAGTGATAAAATAACAAGGTATACTACTTATGTTTAAATCTTTTATGGATTTGGTTACTGACCAAGTGCGCTCTGTCTGACTAGTGCAGATATGTTGAAGCATGAGATGTCAGTCATGTTCATTACCGTTTCAGTGACAGCCATGGCTGGTTAAGAGGTTCCACCTTTTTTGAGAGTTCTACCAATCAGAGAAGCCGTGTGTCTGGGCGGGACTTCGTTATTCGTGTAGTAGGTTATTTTTAAATCCAGAAAATAAAGATACGTTTTGGGTATATTTGTCTGTCTGTTTGACAGAGGCCACAACCCTTCGTATTTTTGTCTCCACGCTTAGTCACTGGTGTAATTATGGAGCCTTCGTGCTGTTTCGGTGTCTGTGGGTTTCCTTCTATAGCACATTATATTCAGAGATTTAGTGTTTGTCATAGGTGCTTAACGATCACAGTAGCACTCCGCCTTGTGTTGCCATTAGAAATTGTGGTGCACCTTCCCTAAAGGAAAATCTAGCAACTTCCATGCAGTTGATCCTTATTTTGGCTGAGAACATTGAGACTCCCAGAGCTTAAATTTTATATGTGATGAAGCTACAAAGGAATGAAATATTTTCAAAAGTTGTTTGCAAAACGTATTACCTCTAAATCCATGTGGATTTTGGAGCGCGTTGTTGCTTCTGGCAAGAAATCGGCATAGGAAAAGCATTTCTCACATTTATTAGCCTAGAGATGACAGACATGTGGTTCGACTGCAGTCATCGTTTTATCAGCATTTTTTGTCTTTAACAGTGAAAGGGTGCTTCGTGAAAAATGATTTCCTTTACTACTTAAAAAAAAATAAGGAAAACTTATTTTCTATGCGGAAGTGATATTTTTAGCTGTAGTGATCCAAAAAACACAGAATACTGAATGAATCCAGCAATGCTTCATATCTGTTTATTGCTTTTGGAGGAAGTATATGTGTTGGTATGCATACTAAATTTGTTTTAAGAGAAGGTTGTCCTTAGTTTTATAGAAATAACTGCATCACAAGATCTGAACAATAAAATTACACATTATGAGAGGGAACTGTATAGAGAGAGAAATACACAAAGAGAGAGACTGATTTATGCTCCCTGGGTCTAGGTATAGTCAGATTTATAGGAAAATATACCATGTTTGGAACAGAAGTAGGGACATGTTGAAATCGGACTTTATCAAGTCACTAAAGGTAATGAGTGGTCCTAGAAAAATCTCGTGAGGTGTGAGGCTTTGATGTCAAACCAGGACCCCCGGTGTCAGATTAGACATTAAACGACTTCCTGTGACACTTGGTACAGTCATGAGATATGGGGGGGCTGTGAATACACTACAAATTTACCTAAATGGTTCCTCTTGGTTTCAGATATCATTGGTTGAAATGCAAATATGTGAATATGTAAACAATGCGTCTTCACCATGACTGTGCACTTCCAAACTTTATATTCTCATGTCATTATCACAATCATGGATTTTCCATTTTCATCAGAGGCTGACACAGCAACCATGTGCTTTAGATTGCGCACACTTGGATGCGATTTTGAAATATAAAATGTCACGCACAAATGATTGTACTTTAGCCATTCCAAAGAGGCTTTTCTTCACCTAAAAATGCTCCCCTTGGATCCTTGTTCCTCTTCAGCCACAGTGAAAAAAAGTTTCCACACGTAACTTTTTCACCCCAGCATTTGATCCAACCCCTGCAAAGTCCACATCACAGGAACGGACCACGTTTTATAAAACCTCAGCCTGCCAAGATCTCCATTTATGAAACGACTGAAAAACCTGAGCACAAACTTTAGGTCTTAGCAGGATAACAAGGCAGTCCTTCTTCTTTCTCTGGACTGGCTTACGTTGGAGGTGCGGGTGTAAGCCAAGGGTCCCACAGTCAGCCGTGACTTCAAAGCTGTAACCTGAGTCTGTTTGCGACTCCACAATAAATCAAATAAACTGGTTTTGGAGGGGGTGACTAAAGCAGGCCAAAGCAGGGGCAGAGAAAACAAGCAAGTGCAGGAATGGGATCAAGAGAGACCAAAAGAGAGAGGCAGAAAGTCATAGTGGCTAAAGGACAGATAGTAATAGAAAGAGCACTTGTGTACTTAAATAATCAGGCTTTTCTCTGGTGAAACATCCATTTGACATGTCTCTTCCAGGAGGACAGTGAGGGCCACCAACGAGCCAGTCTTAAATTTACGTCACAGCAGGTCGCTCAGGCTGAGAGAGGTTAACAGAGGACACCTCAGTGCACGGCAGAGATACAATTAAGCTTTCCTCTAAGCAAGCCAGGGAATGCCAGCTATTTGTCCAAGAACACACAGGAATGTGGGGGAGACAATGTTCCACTGATAAAGACCCCAAATCTTGTTTCTGAGTCCAGTGTGACTTATAACCCTGCAGCTGTACTGACCTCCAAGTACACATGTCTTCACTTCTGTGTAAGAGGTGAAAAATTTTTTATATAGCCACTTTTTATATAGTCCGAAATTATATTTTTTATATGAGACTTTGTATGGATTCATAATGTTAAATCCAAGCAAAGCAGCAGTGAAGAGAAGTGGTGTAAATGTCTTGGAGATCCGCATATGGATTGCAAAAGTTGCTGGAACGAAGCCTCAGTGAACCTCATTGGCCCCCTCCCTCCAAGCCCTCCGCCCTTCATGCGTGCATCCCACAGCTCTTTTCACACGTGTGTCCAACAGTTTTATAGCTGAGAGGAGACTGCCGCCAACTTAGTCAGCATCGCATCTCAATAGGTGGTTGGTTGTATCCTTCCCTCTCCCTTTCTCCAAAGAGTCACTAAACAAACAAGTCTTTATCCAACTGAGATATATGAACCCCTATTGTTCTCTTCAGCTTGGCCAGAGTGGCGGCTCACTACATGTGTTGTTTTTGTGGTGACTAATGCTTCACATGCAACTATTGAATTAGGTCAGTGCTTGAAAAGTTGAGCTCGAGGAAATTCTTGAAATGGCATGTAGTGGAGTAAAAGTGTCAGCTGGCAGTGGTGCATAGTAAGACACCAGGCAATACTCACAAATTGCTGAGTGGGTGTGGGTGTATGTAATCCCTGTTTAAATGCAAATGTGGTCATATGTTTAAAAAACAACAGGAGAAGTGTTCCAGCTGTTTAAGATTTTACTGCATCAAGAATGAATTAAATTCTCCAACAGCCTGGTTTATACCAGAATTAATTCTAAGAGAGACCCAAACCACTGTTTCAGAATAGTAGGAGATTCGTAGATATTTGCAGGATGAATATCAAACGAGGGAAATGAATAAGTGAAAATGGTTGAAAGCTAATCTGAGGAAGACAATATAGGATCAGATCTTCTGAGAAGTGGTGGGAAAGCTACTCAAAGTGCAGTTGGTACTCTATAAAACAACAGTCCCTGCTCACTGAATACATAAGAAAGAGCTCTGTAACGTTCGCCTGAGTAAAAGAATGTGACTGTGTATACATACTTTATTTAATAGGTCTGTGACTTGTAGACAAGCTACTACCCAACATTAAATTCTGTACAACCTCTCCTTAAAACATGTTCATCTTGTTACAGTATCAGAGTCAGAGCTTTCACTAATCCACCAAACTTCCCATTAATACATTGCTACTGGCCAATCACTATGAACATCTAATGTTTCTGCTTTGGAAAGTGATTTTCCAAACTGACCCCCCACCCTCAACCCCCTTATATCTGATAATATAAGTCTACGGAAGTTGACTTAGTTGCAATATAGTCTGGCCTTTAACTTCTGTCTTCAGTGCATTTGCAACAGGAAACGATTATGTTTAGGAAATTACTGTATAGTACAACCTAAAATTAGTGCATGGCAGCATACACCATTGACATGATAGAATTTAATAGAACAGAACGGAGTTGATGCCCCGCAATGACTGTTTAGTGGAGAGCGCCTTTGAGCACACAAGGCTGACCACAGTCATTGGAACCTACGTGAGATGACACCAAGTAACCAATTGCTATGGTTTGTGAATGAGATCCCTGAGTGAGAGAATCAACCAAAAACCAAATGGGGAAATGCATTCAACCAGTGTTTTGATTAGCCTCAGTCCCATCAGAAAAATTTACACTGTATGACTTGATGCCCATGAGGAAAGCATTTAGGCTCTTTATGAGACACCCCCAACCAAATTTTCCACATATCTCTTTTCTGAACTTTACCATACAATATGTGCTTTTTGCTGGACCATCTGCAGGACATATGTCCAGATGTTAAGAGCCTGCACTTATACGCAAATTTACGCAAGCATATACAGTATATAACACATGCATATAGAACACTTTCCATGTCCAGATGTTAAGAGCCTGCACTTATACGCAAATTTACGCAAGCATATACAGTATATAACACATGCATATAGAACACTTTCCATGCTAACAAGTTTGCCAGTTCATATCAAGCACAGAAAGACATGTTAAAAAGTCAATAAAAAAGTTCTTATCCTTATAGACTACTGTTTGATTCTCTGGTCTAGTTATAGGAAAGCTGGATTAAGTCATGGATTGCTTTCCTGACATTACTTTGATCAGAGAGTGTCAGCACAAAATGTCTGTTTACTGTATGAAGCAAATTTGAAATGTCAAATCTCTGGACATTTACGATATACATATCCTTATACAGTGCTGTGGTATGTCTGAGAGATGGGATTCCAGCTGTGTTTTTATGTCTATGGGCCCCTGATGGCTTGAAGAATGCAATTAACTACATTCTGATTGGGCAGTATAGCATGCCAGTGGTCGCTCTTCCACGAAAATCATCCTTATGTGTCCCCAATGTTGTATGGTATAGTCATGCTCTTAGCACTCTCCATCATGGTATGGCAAGCTTCACATGTGAAAAAGTATTATTATCCCATGTTGATGTTTCCCACACTGATACCAGCATGTCAGGTCAACCCAAGACAAGGAATGTCATATAACATATATTATAGTGTTTCAGTGCACAGAACTACAGTGTGGGATATGTTTACAAATTGGAAAACCAGTGTGTAAGGCAAAAGTTTACACAATGTGCAACACAATGCAATAAATACACAAGGCTAACTACACAGAAGAGCAGGGGCTATTTTGTTCAGTTGAATTCGTTTCATTTTTGTTCCGAGCAGCATTGGGTGGTGACAGCAGGGAGTTAAGGTGTCTGCATTTCTGGGGGTGGAAGCTATTACATAGTCTGGCGGTAATAATCCAGGCGCTCTGGTACCTTTTGCCAGATGACTGGTGAGAGAGTTATTCATGTGTCTGATGGCTTTCTGCATGCAGAAAAGATTAAAGAAAGACCCTGATGATGATGATCTCAGCCAGTAGGATAGTCTTGGTGTCGGAGATGTTGAAATTCCCATACCAGACAGCTGCTCAGGATGCTCTATATGCTTCCCTTGGACAATTTGGTGAAGATGGAAGGGAGGAGAGTTGTGCTTCTCAGTCTTTGCAAGAACTGATGGCCTTTCTGTGCTGGGAAAGTAATGCTGAGGGTCCAGTAGTTCTTCTGCAATATGAACACGAAGAAACATGGAACATTTGATTTTCTCCAAAATGAAGGAGGGAGCCCTCTTGAGGTCCACATTAGATAGTAGATTGTTGGTTCAGTGATTGCCCCACCTACTCAGTCTATAGTGATTATGTTGCTGATGTGCACAACCATTGTTGTGTCATCAGCATATTTGTTGTCATCCAGTGTAACATTGCTATGAGTTGATGTTGCCAACCCCTGAGTGATTGAGTGAGGTCTAGTTTAGGGATTCCAGAATGCCAGACTTCAGTTGCAGAAGAAGGTGTTATTGTCCAACAAGACTCAATTTCCCTATCAGCTTCTGCAACATGATACTGAAATGTCTTTTGAAATGTCTTTTTGTCCTGGTGGGCTGGTATATGACCTGAAAAGGCTCTAGCCTCATGGTGAGTCTGGTCTTTATACGCCTCATGACTAGCCTCTTAAGGCACTCCACAATGGCTGGTGTAAGTACTAAGGGTCAGTAGTCAGAAGATAGGGCACAGTTGAATTCTTCAGTCCTGAGATGTTGGTGATGGTCTCAAAACATGCACAGATGACCATTTGGCTCAAAAATATGCTGTGGGGACTGCCAATTATGTTGTCAAGTCCAACAAATGGGACAACTGTGAGTAAGGTTCTTCTGATATCATCTGTCGACAGACAGAATATCTGGTCATTGGGAGAAAGGGTGGTCTTCTTTACAGGCTTGTCATTCTGTGTCATTCATAGAAGTAGTTCAGCATGTAGGAGGGAGGCTTTATCATTACAGACAGACAGTCTTAGTTTATAGTCATAGTCGTGGTGTCTTGTTGTCCTGACACCACACACAGGTGACAATGAAGTACCTAATGAAAAGCCATTAGGGTGTGCACTTTACACTTTTCTGATGGTTTCTTATAATTCTCCCAGGACTTATGATTAAAAACATTTGGGAAATGGACAAGATAGAGTCTAAGGCAAATACATAAAATACCCTTTTTTTAATTTCTGAATTGACTCTAAATATATGTCTAAAATGAAGATCTAGGTAAAATTTACAAGCAGGGAAAGCCTTTTCTTTTTATCAAACAATAAATGACGTCTATGCCAATTTTACCCCATTCAGTCATCCTTTCTTAGTTGAAGACTGTCTTTCAAATAGGAGAAAAATAATAAGAAGAATGCTTATTCATATAGTTGCATATACACTAATGCTTAGAATCTGCTGTTATGCCCACTGCCACGCCCCAGGGTGACTGAGAGAGAAGTGTGGGACACAGGGGGGTTGGAAAAGAATAGTAATGTAATGGCTTCCTTATGTCAAGCTGCACTCATCTCCACATAATGGTCCCTTTTTTCAAATAATGGCTTTCCCAATTGCACTGATGGAGTGTTAAGCAGAAGTCTGAGAGATGAAGTTTTGATCAGTGGCTCACATTCCTAGGTTTCATGTCTCATCCTCCCTAAAACATTCCCACAAATAAGCTGAACCAAACTAATATGGCATAAATCACATCATAATGTTACTATATTAACTCAGCCCTTTGACAGTTGTTAATCTTTGTCAAGTTGTTCTCTTGCTTACTTTGCAAAATTGTACCAGTGTTTGTTGTAATCAGTGTAGGTTTTTGTAACCATTCAGAAGCTTTGTATGAATAGAAAAGCAGTAGTTTCCACTTTCGCTATCTGGTAGACCTGAAGTATTTGGCAAGTTGTTGACGACAGACTGAGTGACTTTCCATATGCAAGAGAACAGAGAAAATATTCAAAGGTTCAGGACTGGTTGGCTCAGACACATGGTAACATTAGATGGATGATCAGTAGCTGAACAAATTATAAATAATCCCCATAAAAGGTTTATTGGATGGCTCAAACAAATGGTAGCTTGAGAGGGGTGATCAGTAGCTGTACAAACAATAAATAATCTACCTAAAAAGTTTACTGGATGAGAGCTTGAAAGGAGTGATCAGTATCCGTACAAACAATAAATAATCCACCTAAAAAGTTTATTGGATGGCTGAACAGCACCTAGTCTCATACATGGACTTGTTCATCGAAAGCATTTGGATATCTACTGTAGATACTTGGAGTAATACAGAGCATATTTTTTAAGCCTTTGAAGGCACCATTTTCTGTTCTCTCATAACTTTTTTATTCATCCTTCTCTGAAAGAGAAAGACAGCCAGGTGATATTGTGGCATTCCAGGATACATTCTCCTATATGGAAGACATTAACTCTGAAATTCCTTTGAATGAGAGTAAGCTGGAATGATGGTGATCCTGAGGGCTTCAAAGGCAACTCCCGATCCCCTTGACCTCTAGGCCATACCACTGGCGAGGCATCGCTAACACCCAGGGAAAATGTGATTACTGACCTCACTGCCTCAACAACAAACATGTGTTGGAGAAAGGGTCTCTGTGAGGGGCCAAGTGGCTCTGTGAAAGTCCTGTCTTGCCAGGAGCTCATCTCCTAAAAGTTCCATTTAGGAAAGAAAACAAAAGGGTCATTTAGGCCACCCTGGTTTCGGTGACAGGCCACATTCCATATCATTGTGAAGTGCCTTTCAGGTTTGGCCTGGCAAGCAGAAGTGCACTCTAGTAAAGAAGAGTCCAAAAAAAAAAAATGCTTTTTGGATGGTGCCAAGTCAACATGATTTCAGGATGTTAGAGTTTTTGTAGGATTGCCATGGTTAGTTTGTGAGTAACATCCAGGTCCTAGATCGAATTTGCTAATGCACACCATAAGATAAAGCACTTAGAATTAAAAGCGGATTAGAATACAAGCACATCTTTAGTCCAGCCCTTGAATGAGTCACTAATGGAGATGGAGATCTTAGATTTCAGTACATGGGTCATTGTGTCCTGTCTGCAAAGTGTTAACATCATCCTAATTGTCATCTAATGAGCTCGCTATGCCTGTCTCAGTGTGGGAGTTACTGAGAGCAGGAAATGACCTACACATGCTAACAGGCTTCCTCAAAGCTGTCTTTTTTTTGTACATTCACATATTTTTTTTTATTATTTTATTTTAAGCCATTTGCTTTGGGAGTGGTGCAACCAGGGGCAGGGGATTATAAACATGAATCAATTAGCATCCCACATCAGTGTGCCAATATTTTCAGTGCCCTTAAAATGAAAAATATTTTATTATAATGAGAATGTTTTAATCCCAAGTCATCACAAATAGCAATGATAAGCTATTACGTTTCTCACACGGTGGCCATACTGGTCCAACACACTCCTCACCCCCATCTGTGCTTGTTTAACTCTTCACTCCCAGTCTCTCCACCAGTGAATCTACTGTTTCCTCTCACTATGTCCTCCTCCTCTTAACTCTGGCTCAGGGGCCAGGGAGTTCTAGCAATACTGGAGCCATCAAACATTACTCAATCCCCCCTGGCTTCTCTCCAGCGCTCCCAAAGCTTGTGTAGAAATATCTCTGCTCGCTCTGAGAAGCAAATCAGAAGTAATATTGAGTGCAAGAAGTAGGTTGGGTCATGTAAAGCCTAGAAGAGTGTCGAGAGATTTTAAAAATCTGCTATGAGCTTTTGGTTCTGTTCTGCAGCTCTTAAGCTGTTTTAAAATATAAAATATATATTACCAACTAAGAGTTTTTACGTGTTGCAGCTGTGTTTTCTCTGTTAGACTAGCTGTCTGCAGATAACAGAATGACACTTTCACTTTGAGGGTATTACGAATGTGCTGTTATTTTCTGTTTGTCTCAGTGCTTTTGGAATTAGCCAAAAACTACTACAACAGTCTCATGTAATGTGTGACACATTTGGAAAGAGTGTGTGTGGGTTGATCAAGTACTTAATGGGTCAACTCAAATTTATGATGATTCACCACTGACTACTGCATAGACAATTTAATAGTTCAGTTAAACAATGAGAAAATAAATGCTCGTCAGACTGAAACCAATATCAGAGGCAGTTGCTAAGTTTTATAGAATAAAGGAAATATCCTTCTCACTCACTCACTCACTCACTCACTCACTTTCAGTAAGTGTTTTATTCTGGTCATGGTGGATCTGGAGTCTATCTGTGAATACTGGGTGTGAGGCAGGGATACACCCTGAAATGGGATGCCAGTCCATCACAAGGCGGGCATAACCTACTGAGACTGGCCAGATATAAACACAGGCTTAACATAAGCCTCCTTAGTCTCATTAGTCTCTTTTCACCTATTTTATTAAAAATCGGACATAATATTAAATGCCCCGATGTCTGGATTTTAATAAAATGGGGAAAATAGACTAAAGAGATCGGCCTCAACAAAATCCTCGAACCAACATCACCTACAAATAATTAATCTATACAAACATGAGAGTGACTTTTGTCAGCTGAACACCTACATCATTTTAATTTGTTCAGGAGATGTTGAAGATAAGCTGTGTGGCATGCTGGTGTAGAAATTCTTCTAGGACGTTTGGTCTGAATTAGCTCCAGCTGATGTTATGCTGTAAGAGATGCATACATGTCAAATCGAACAAAATGTCATGGTTACTGTATAAGCAGAGAAATACAGACGATTTGCATTCAGGAAATACAGCTGATGTACAACAGAAGAACATGCTGGGATGTCACAAAAGCTCAAGAGGATTTCAGCAAACCTTGTATTGCCAAACAGGCAGATTCATTTTATGCCTGAAGACCAGAAACCAATATATAAATGGAGTGGAGTACAGTGAAGAACTCAGATTTGAACACTGATTAAAAAAAAAAAAAAAAACACTTCATAAGCACAAATTCCTCCAGTCACACCTGCACCTAAAGGGTATTCCTCTAAACATAGAGAGAGAGAGAGAGAGAGAGAGAGAGAGAGGGAGGGCTCTACGACACCACTTATCACCTCCCTATAATATCATCCTGACATGTTTCGCAGCAGTTCACACTTTCAGACCCTGGGTTTATGTCAATCTCCTGATGTAGCCAGCAGTCCCGGACTGTCCATCGGGAGATTCTGGAGAAACAACAAGTTTCCACTCACAGAACTGCTACTGGGTGTTGTTTTTTTCCCCACAACTTTTTTTTCATAAACTCTAGAGACTGTTGTGTGTTAAAATCCCAGTAAATCAGCAGTTTGGCACCAACAACGATTCAACTGTCAAAGTCATGAAATCATGTTTCCTCATTCTTATGTTTGATGGGAGCACTGGACATGAGGCAGGACCTACCAGAGGGGTTTTTGGGAGATGGGAGGAAACAGGAGAATCCTGAGGAAACCCACGTGACCACAGGAAAAACGTGAAACTCTGCACAGGCAGCAACAATACCTGCTACACCACTGTGCTGCACTGGTTTAAGGGCTTTTCACCTTTCCAGAACTTTCTCTTTGATGCTGTCATATTTAAATAGACACTGTATTGATGGAGGTGTCTAGAAAATGTCTTCCTGGTTGCAACGTTACCTGAAAGTGCTTGACTTATGACTTATGAGACACATGAATCATATTTTTATTTTATCTATTTTATCTACAGCGCCATTGCTTCACTTCATTTCAGACAGTTCGGGTGGTACGTGTTATTTTTGTGCAGCTCTCCCTGATCTTTTCTTACCTCAAGACCAACACAAAGCTATTTAAATTCTTGAGTTGATGCTAAATTCTTCAGTGATGACAGGAATAGTCCAAAAGCAATTTCCAGTAAAGTTAGATTTAAGGTTAGACTATTACAGGTTAGGCCCTTTTCACTTAACACTGGCTTGAATTACACATGCAGATTGCCCACCCACACACACATACAGGCTACACAAGTAGCTTAACCAATAATATCATAGTAACAATTTCATACCAAGCTGCACTGTGATATTTTATTATATCAAAAAAAGAAAAAAAATACTTGTTGAGAATATAGTTGTTTCACAGTTTTAAAGCTAGAAAGCTGTTATTTTAAGTCTGTCCCTTTTTCAACTCTGAGACTCAAATGACAATGTGTTTTCAATTTTCCACGCAGAAAGTGTGTGTGTGTGTGTGTGTGTGTGTGTGTGTGTGTGTGTGTGTGTGTGTGTCGCTCGCGTGACGTCACGGCCAGACTCGGCGCTCTCCGGGCTGCAGCGCTTTTTTCTTGCTGCGTGAATCTAACGGAACGGTGGAGCTCTACTCCAGTCGCGTCTCGCGCGCGTTATTTCCGTGGATGTAAAATGAACATACAACAACACTGTGGACTTTACGACGCAAACCCTTCTTTCAGTCCTTGATATTTCTTCTTCTTCTTCTTCTTTTCTTCTTCGTTTTATTTGAAGAAACGGACCTCAACTGATCCTGCTGGGACAAACTTTTGGAGCTACTCACATAATCAGACGGCTCAGTTTCTGGAAGTGTTCCAGCTGTAAGTAACGCACTCTTTAGCTCTTACGGGTTGGAAAAAAACACGACGAGGGCACTTTTCTTTCAGAACTGATGCTCTTTTTTTTTCAAAAAAAAAAAAAAAAGTAGCCTGTGCGATGCCTACGGATTGCTTTAGGTGACACATGGGCTCAGTGATTTCTTCAGGACTTGTGCGTAAAGGGCGCGTAATGCTGTAAAAAGAGAGGGATCACTTAGGGGTGTGTTTGGGAGCTCTTGTAGAAAGTGGGGTTCATTTAGGAATCATTCGTGTTTCGGGAATCTTTCAAGGTTCCTGGAAGCACTTTTACAACCTGAAAACAACAACAACAACAACAACAACACATAAAAGGTGTTCCAGGAACCTTTTGCTTTTATGGTGGGTGTAAAATAAAATGTGGACTGGTCACGGTAGTGGAGTACAGTCCAACCTCTGGGCTGTGGTGGTGATAACGCGTGGCACAGAGAGAGAGAGAGAGAGAGAGAGAGAGAGAGAGAGATGCAAAAAAAACGAGTTTTATGTATTTCAGTCTTTAACAGTGTTTGGTCACTCTCAGCACTTTTATCAATCACTGATCACTGCAGAGTGATCTGAACTGCAGAGGTTCCTTCAGCCTAAGCAAATAAAGAAAGAAGAGTGTGATGTGTGGGGACGCGGTCTGGGCCGCTGCGCGTCAGTGCCGCTCTCCTGCGGTGAACTTAATGAATAAAGTGCTGAGAGCGGAGGCAGCATCACAACTACAGAAAATATCCCGTGTTTACACCCAGTGGCATTCTCCTTTCCCCTCAAAAAAAAAAAAAAAAAAAAAAAAATCATATATATATATAACTTCCCACATAAGGCTACAGGGCTAAACTTGGAATTTTGCAGATTATTCCAGTTTTAAATCCTAATTGCTAGTGTGGAAGTGGAAGGCAGGGCAGACTCGCACAGCGTGATAATATGCTAAAGCATGAGTGCTGGTTTTGGACCGAGCCCAGTGGACCGCCTTAGATAGAGTGATGTAGCACCCTCAGGGTGGAGGGCTGCACTCCTCATCCAGCCGCCACATCCCTCCAGAGACATGTTTACACCCATACTCCTGTGCTCCTGACCTTGTCCTGCTTTTAACTGCTTATTTTATATGTTATTAGTAACACGGTTGCTCAGTCCAGTAATCTAATGTACATTTAATCAGCAAAGTTTTTCCCCCAACCCTTTTTATTATTATTTTTATTTTTAACAACAACAACAACAACAACAACAATACTACTACTACTACTACTACTACTAATAATAATAATAATAATAATAATACTTATTATTTTACTTTGAATGTCAAGGCCACTCCAGCAGATGGACACTGTTTGATCTAGCTGGTTAAAAGCCATTGCCTGGCGACGACTGCACTTCTGTAGCCACGCCCCCTAAGAGCAGCGTCACGTGATGAAGCTGAAACTTGGATTTTGGACACATTCACATTAGAAATACATTAAAATATTGATATTACAGGAGATAGGCCTATTTAAAATATTATTTTAGCTTTATATTTAAAATGTAATAATAATAATAATAATAATAATAATAATAATAATAATAAAATATTACAAACAAACACAGTTATACGTGAAATCCTGAACATCACGTGTTCTTTCTCTAAAAGGTTTCAATCAAAAGATGACACTGTAAAGAGTGGCATGACTTATGATCTGGGAATGATCACATTACTGTACTAGTTTCATAACGCTCAGGGGTTTTGATTAAAATGTTGATTTGTCAATGATACAATGATAATTAAATATACAAGCTATATAAGTATATAATAATTAGACTGCTGAGGTATATTTTGAGGCCAGATTTGAGCTGGCGAGGCCTTTTTTACAATCTCAGAAGTAAAGGTATCAGACTGTACTTTTCCTTGTTCCTGGGCTTTATGTATCTTTTACCTGGAAATGTGACTATGTTGTGCATTTAAGGTGGATAACTAGATCTTAAGGCTTTAAAGCATTACTCTAAAAGCTAATTAAAGGTTCACCACATGAACCTTCCCTAGTAAAAGATATACACTAATGGTACAAAAAAGAGCCTTTGATAGCACCACCCCAGCAACAAGGAACAGTACAGTTTGCTCCATTTATTTCTGAGGGTGTAAGGGTGGTACCTGCTTCCCTGGTCCACCCACATGACCATGCCCCTGCATATTTTTAGCCTCTCTGTCAGCATTTATTCAAGACTTCATCATTGCTTATGCTTTTTTTAATCATCTAGTCACAATACTAACTATAATTACATCAAGGCTAAGCTCTCCTTCAGCTTTTCAGGAAGTACGTCCTATCTCATCATCTTCTGATATATTGCACCACAGATGCGCTTCCAATTAAACCCAGGGGCTCCAGCTCAGGTTTATCATGGTTCTTATTATGTAAAAAAAAAAAAAAAAGGCAGTCTAGCTTCATTAGAGACTCTTAAACCCAAACCCTTTCACTTTGCTTTACAAGTAGGTGGGGACATAAGTGAAGGACTGACATTTTAATTTAGGGCTAATGACTAGATCTTTATGGGTACATAGTGATTTCAGTTTTTTTTTGCTTTCCAGGATCATAGTGATTTCAGTGTGTGTTTGCAATTTACCAGAATTGCATGGAGACTTCTATAAACATTGCCTCCCTTGTAAGTAAGCAACTTAAAGATCACTTAGGGTATATTCCCAGCCTTTACATCACAGGCTGAATTAATCACCAACACAGTACTTAGTTACAGGCACAACTCCATATAGCGATGCTGCAATAGATAAAATCCACTCATTGTATTCATTGTGTGCTTGAATATCTATGTCATTTTTTTAGTGCTCAAGGCTTAACTTGGTGAGAAAGTGGTCTGGGGCTAGTTAGACAGGAAAAGAAACACACACACACACACACACACACACACACACACACACACACAAGCACATTTCTTTGTCACCTCCCAGGTTAGGTAGGGTGCAGCTGTCCTGCCCTTCCTGTCCTGTGCTGACTGGAAAAATTAAACTCTGAAATGTGTTTAGTGCCCTTCAATTTAAGGAGTGGCGCTCTCTCTCAAAAAAACGAGTCCCTATGGACCAGGCCATGCAGTCGCAACCTGCCACAGTAAATGGTTTGTTCCATTGTGTGGTTGTGTGGTCTCTGTGTGTGTTGGCTTGGTCAGTTGGGTATACATAAACCAGTTTATTTTGATGGCTTAATTTTTTTTTCGCTCTGGATCTGGAATGTGTGATAAATGGCTGATAAGTCTGAACAGAATCATCTGTTATACTGCTGCTTGCTGCAAGTGGCCTTATATTTAGACTTGTGAAGTGTTAAAGCCACATCCTATGAAGATAACACATATTTTGCTGCATCAGGCTTGTATGTGACACGTTCCATGTGCTATATATGTCTGTAATCAATATAGTTATTGACCTTCATAACTATATTTTGTATTTACATAACATTTATGGAGTTCGCATTTGTTCCTGAAGATGCTCTAAGGCAAATTTCCTATTTAAAGACAGCAAAAAAAGACTTTTTTCCAATACTGAAACCATTAGTATCAACCAACACTTATGATTTCTTTCTTTTCAAGAACTAATCTTGAGTGATTTTCAATTGAAGTACTTCACTTATCTACTATGCTACATATCCATCACCATGACTTACACAAATGGTTGTTATGGTAACTTAAAACGCCACGCTAAAAGACATCGAATGTTTACGCTAAAATATTTGTGATTGTTTTGGTGTTAGCTCCTAAAAACAAAAGCTAGCAAAGAGTATATTCTCACTCACCTTTTTCCAGCGACGTTAAGAGTTCCAGTGAAAATGACACTGTTGTGCTGAATTACTGTACAAGATGACCACCAAGATGGCGTAGAATTCAATTATAAAAGAAATCTTTTGCATAACTGAAGATTACATATTGAAATAGTGATATGCACATCATTCAGGGTATACATTTTGTTATATACCATCATTCAGGGTATATATTTTCTCGTGTTGCTTTATGTCGCTTTATGTTACGTTGTGCTGCAGTTCTTTGATATTTCAGGTTTGAATTGTTACAGAAGCAGATCAGAATTGTTCATTGTCGCACTCATACACCACATGGCCAAAAGTTTGTGGACACCTGACCGTTACCCCCATATGTGCTCATTGAACATCCCATTCCAGTTTTATTCCCCCGTCGCTGTTATAATAACCTCCATTCTTCTGAAAGGTTTTCCACTAGATGTTGGAGGGTGGCTGTGGGGATTTCAGCCACGAGAGCATTAGTGAGGTCAGGCACTGATGTCGGGCGAGGAGGCCTGGTGCGCAGTCGGTGTTCCAGTTCATCCCAAAGTGTTCAGTGGGGTTGAGGTCTGGGCTCTGTGCAGGACGCTTCCACTCCTACCATGGCAAAACATTGAGTCTTCATGGAGCTCACGTTGTGCACAGGATTGTCACGTTGTCATGCTGGAACATGTTTGGATCCCTTAGTTCCAGTGAAGGGGAAATTGTAATGCTACGTTCATGTGATGTTGAACCTCTGGAGCCTAAGTGGTAAATAGTTTTTCACAGCTTGCTTCAATCTCATTTGTCTGGCACTTGGGCTAGATCTGTCAATACAAAGGAATCCTAAACTGGCATGAATCAACGTTTTACTGGGTGTATTAACAATCCTGCTGCACATTCCACAAGATTGGCTAATTTCTCAAGACATTTTTAATGGTTCAAGAAAGGAGCATTTTGTTTCAGTAAGTGATTTAGGTCTTCCTTATAACTAATGCTTGTTCTGTATAGCAATATCAGAAGCGTGTGAGTCTGCTTTCCATATGTGTGTGCAGTTTCTGTTTTTATTTTTTGGGTCACGACAAAAGCATTTCCAAAGATGCTTCTTGTTATCGCAGCATGGCTTCTCAGTTAACACCGGAAACTTGGGGTGTGGGGTTATTTCTGCTTTTTTGTGTTTCATCTCTTTTGTCTCTCTAGAGCTTTACTATCTGATAAAACTTTGCTTCATCTCCCTATTTTTACAATAACAATGTATTGAGGAATAAAACAGTTAGGGGAGTGCTGTTGTAGGGAAAAAACAAATCAGTGATGGAGTTGCAGAGCGGAGTACTGTTAGCATCCTGAAGTTGATTATTTTACAGTAACAGCATTTTCGGAAATGTTTTATTCGCCTTACACCACAGCAATTAGCCAATTATTACAAATGTTTATATATTGAAGAATGACATTTTGTACTTTGCATTTGGTTTAGACATAGGCCATCTGTGAAACGTGTTAATTCCTGTTATCATTTGCACTATAACAGCTATAATCAGTTATGTCACCACCTTCTTTTTTCTCTCTTGAAGTTAATGAAACAAACAAATAGCAGCGTTCCATGTTGCCATGCAGCAGTAGTTGCACTATTGCCAGAGCTGCCGTTATAGAAAATTAATCAACATCTGGCCAATCAGAATGAACTGACCCGTGGTATAAATTAGAATAAATATAGTCATTATGATGTATGATTTGAAATCAACTTCATATACTGTGTAATTATTTTTAGGGCATGGTGGTGATTTTATTTCCAAACTGCGTGCTTTGCTTTTAAACAATAAATGCTCTCGGAGTATCTGCTGTTGTATGAGTATGATACACTGATATTAGTCTTAAGTCAGAGGGTTACTGATGTGTTGGAAATTTCTTCCACAGTTATGTTGCTGAGTAAGAGGTCATAATGGAGCAATGGAAAGTGAATGGCCGACATTCTCACTGAGCAAGCACTGATTATGCAAAAAAAAAAAGAAAAAAAAAAGAAAAGAAAGAAGGAAAGCACTTCACTGGTTTGGAAATAAACATGTGGATGTAGGGCAGGTCTTCTGACAGTTTTCTGCGCTGTCTTGCTCGAATCCTTTGTTTTCTCTCGGTTCCAACTGAAAACGCTGTATCCTGCATTCCTTCTGTATGACTTCCCCACTATGTAAATAAACAGCATGTTTAGCTAATGACGTAGTGTAAAAAAGCATAAACAGGTACTGAACTGAGGTGCTATATATCTTGCCAGCTCAGACATTTCTTAGGAAATCAGTATTGTTAGTTATCAGTGATCAGTTGTCTGGCAGCCAAATGTTGGCACGATTGACTTGATAGGATAGTTTCGAAATCTGGTAGCTGGAATTCATCCTGTATAGAGATTAGATCCACATATCTGGATTTCACACCCATTCCTGATGTATATCCACATAATCCTGGGTGAGATTATATATAGTAATACAGTATTAATATTATGATGAATCATGATACAGTAGCGTTTTGTGAGAGTTTTTATAACACGGTTATGTTGCATTTGGCTCTGAACGATGTCATTTTCCACCTCTGTGTATTTGAGCTACAAAGTAGGGGAAAAAAAACATGGATGCCTCCATGTTGTCTTTTATTAGAAACCTATTAGCCACCTAGTTGTAATGAGTGATGTATGTTTCCCTCCACAGAACAGCAAGTCAGTGTTATAGATTCAACACACTACTAAGTCTTTATATTGATAGATTTAAAGCATATATTTGTATATACAGCATGTTGATTTGATGTCACTTGCTGAACTCTAGGTTGAGGAGACTTTTTTCCCGGTTTCTGAGTAGGTTTCCGAGTAGGAATTCTGAGTTAAATGGCTGTTTTGTTCGTTTTTTCCAAGGCAGGTGTTGGAAATTCAGAATTAGGAGTTTTCTTTTCGATTGGAGCAATTCTTTTCTTGTTTTTAATGTTAAATTATTTATTGTTCTAAATGTTAAATAAAAATACCATTAAGTACAGATTGTTCTTACTCTTTGGTTGGCACTGCTTGCAGCAAATCTAAAATATCATGATATGTCATGTTTATGTATTGTAATACGATATTTGTGATATATCCTCCACCTCTACTTTCATATTTTTCTTAAAACAATTGTGTCAATCTTCTAATTTAAGGCACTCCAGATATAAGCACTTCTGTCCTTTTTTCTCCAAAGAGGTTGATGTTGATGTCCTCAATGTCACAACGTGCACTTCCACAAAGGCAGAAGTTCCTTTTGAGGAATTGACTACCATGAACATGAACTGTAGCGTTTATGCACGAATTCTGCTGTACTATAGAGAACGTGGCTGTAACGTAAAATAACAGAAGTGACAAAAAAGCTCCTCCTGAGTTCATGAAAAGGTTCTTGCAGTGCAAATATGCCAAAAGATCAAAATTTAGTTTGAGTTTTTCATGACTCAGATTTTGGTGACTTAATAGCCTGAGAAAACCCTCCACATGGGGAAATTTCGACATTTTCAACTGTTCTGAAAACTAGAGACTTTTATTGTACTGAAATGTTTCAATTGATAGTCAGCGTCTGATTACAAACTGAAGAAATTAGGCTTATTTCCATTTCACTATGGCAGGTAGCTACGGAGCCCCTAAGGGGACATGGTGATGGACAAAAATATGAGATGGGAAGAAAATTTATATTTCGAAACGTTTGCATTCCCCCGAGAAACTTTGCATTCTCTCGCAAAAACGAAGGCAAAGTTTCTCGGGGGAATTCACACGTTTTACGAGCGAACGCAAAAGCATTGAAATATACGTTTTCCTTCCATCTCATCTCATCACCATGTCCCCTCAGGGGCTCCGTAACCCACAAATGAATCAAATCATGATATTTACTGTGTGAGAAAGTCACACTTCAGCTAGCAAGATCTACACACATGTTTCGATAGACTGACTGTTTTTACCAACATGTCTGTTAGACTAGCTTTATTAAACTTACCCAACAGTATGACCTTTACAGGCAGACGCCAAGGCAAGATGAAATAACTTGAACTAAAAGCCATGTTGTTGTTTCCATGTTGTTTTGGTGAAATATATTTTAGTTTTAAAGTGCACGTTATAATATTTTAAAGCCAGAATTAAAATCCAATTTTTGTTCAAAACCCAGTTTTTCATCTTGTTCGTTTGTTTGGGTTTTATTCGGCAGATGGTGACATCTGAACAGCGCACTTCACATAAAGACGCTTTTGCATTTTACTTCTTCTCAGTAGCATGGATTTACACAAGGAGATCAACCAAATATAGTCCAGCAGTTTTTCCACATCCTTGAAATATCTTCAATTCGTTGATGCTTGTCTGGTGAATCGTTTTTGTGAAGGTATATCATGAGAGGTTTTGGATTTTGGATTGGACAGTTTGGAAAGTGAGAAATACCTGTCTAAAAACAAAGAATAAACACCTTCTGAGATGTATCCTTGTCCGCTTATGGCATACATAATTATAGCGCAAACCGTCTTTCGTTGAATCAGTGTGTGGAATAATACAGTCCTTGTCTAACTAAATATATAAGAACACTTTGTCTAGATTTCAAACTGCTTTTAGGTGACGTACTTAATTAGCCTGATAAATTAAACACATATTTTTATTTGAAACTCGCTAACGTGTGCCGCCTCACCAGGGCCATACACAAAATGTGAACAATTTATTCATTGTGAAATGCTTTTCTGTTACTTTTTACTGGCTGTGTTCTGAACAATGGCCTCATTGTGTTCTGAAACAGGCAGCGCTGAAACGGTTTGAGCTTTGTGCCTTTTGCTTTCTCACAACCTGAGCGAGTACTCTTGGAGAAGATGCCTGTGTTTGAAGTTGCTTGCCAACTCTGGCTACACATGCTGACTTCCTCTTGTTGGGATTAGGTTTCAGGGCACACTTAATTTCTGACCCTGGAGCAAATATACCAGTAGAGGATTTGCTTAAATAGCTAACATATAGGGTTAGAGGGGTCATTATTTTTAACAACATGCACGGATGAGAGGAAGTAGATAATGGCTGCGTGATATGGAAACAATATCATACTGTGGTCATACTGACATACTGCGATTACAATAAGCCTTGAAGTTTGATGTGACATAGTCTGCCTGATTTTCATAAAATTATTTCCATTTGTTGGATCACGTCAGTGCCATGATTCATCCAAACACACACGAACACTCGTTTATTGCATCTGAGATTGTTCAGGATCATCACGGCATTCAATAACACATTTAGGAGTTGGCCAACGGGCTCATTTGCAGTGTATTGCAGTACTTATTAACAACGATGTTTTCTGCAGCCCTTACACTTTACACAATTTACACTCATGTATGTTTTTTTTTCAGCCCAAGGTTCTAAGCTTGTATGTTTTACAATCACTCGAAACATATCCATGCATGTCCAGTACTATGTTTTAACTCCATTTTTTATATCCATTTTAATAAAGCATCCAATTTGTTTAGTACATGAAATATCAATACTGTTAGACCAAATGGGTCTGTGTACTTTTTGGCCGTTCTACTTTCATGGCTGTTTGTTTGTTTGTTGTTTCAAAATCCAGGCAAAAGAAATGAAAAACAGGTCATATTATTTCATCAGAAGATATAATAGTTAAATAGTGCATCCTTGTGAATCAAAATATTAAACTGTAAAACATTTACAAAACTGTGGTCGTCACTGACAGGGCTGAATATCATTAGGTCAGCCAACCAATATGCCTATAACCTTTTTAGCTAGCATTAGGTATAGCTTTGGGACCATATTCTAAAAACATATAGACATGGTGACAAGCAGATTATCTTGGAAAAATTGGATTGATAGCAGTAATGAAACCCCCACGGCTCTAGCGTTATCATGCTGATGGGTAGGCCTGACTGGAATTTCCTTCAGCGTCTATTTAACCGTAGAGGACGGGTGCCCTGATAATGCTAAAGCTGTGGTTTTCCGCAGTGCTGGGTGGTCTCGTCAGTGTGATGGAGGGGTGGGGGTAGGGGTGTGAGATGGACAGACACATACTCTTTCTCCTAGCATTCATTTTGAAGGGAGAACGAAGTTCATAGACATGAGAGCACAGACTATGTTCTGTTCAGTGGTTTCAGCTCGAAACCACAAGCCTGAGGCTATAAGATAAAACTTACAATGCCAGCATCTGTTTCACTTGCACTTTTGAGGCAACACATAAAAGCAGTGGAGAAAAAAAAGGTTATTCACTTTTACTTGATATTTCAGTTCTAACCAGCTGATAACAGGAAACTAGCAGAGCGTGAAAGGTTTTATGCGAGCAACAAAGGATTTCATGATTGGATACTGTTGTGAAGTTGTCTTTCAGTAGTGGCTCAAGAGCAAAAAAACACAGCAATGTAACTTCACTCATTTACGTTCACTATGTTGAGAGGTTTACACTGATGGATATAAGAAAAACTGCCAGTGCACTCACTTACCTTTATTTATATGCATCATGTATATTTGTATCCTATATATAGAACTTATAATGCTTTAGTTGATGCACTATATGGCCAAAAGTATGTGAACATCCGAACATCACACATCACAATATCTGATTCTTCCCCAAACTGTTGCCTCAAAGTCGGAAGCACACAGTTGTATAGTATGTCTTTTGTACTCTGTAGTATTACAATTTCCCTTCACTGGAACTAAGAGGCCCAAACCTGTTCCAGCATGACAATGCCCCTGTGCACAAAGCAAGCTCCATGAAGACATGGTTGCCAAGGTAGAGTGGAAGAACACAAGAGCCCTGACTTAAACCACATTGAACACCTTTGGGATGAACTGCAATGCTGACTGCGCCCCAGGCCTCCTCACCCAACATCAGTACCTGGCCTCACTAATGCTCCTGTGGCTGAATGGACAAATCCCTACAGCCACATTCCAAAATCTAGTGGAAAGCCTTCCCAGAAGAATGGAGGTTATTATAACAGCAAAGGGGGAATAAATCTGGAATGGGATGTACTAAAAGCACCTATGAATGTTATGGTCAGGTGTCCACAAACTTTTGGAAATATAGTGCAAATCAATCCCTATCCACCTAATAGTAAATAATTATTAGAGGAATAATTGCTACTCCAGAGACTTTGCTGACAAATGTTATCTTGAAAGATCTTGAAAGCAAAAAAAAAAAACCCTACCAGAACCATGCAGTGTTTAAATTACATAAGCACATTTCCTGTGTGGGGTGTTTTGGAAAAGATACTCAAAGGAGTCCCAGCAATGATGTGACCAATACTTGGTAATTACTTTCAACTTGTTTATCGATATTTGTTTAGTTAACCATCTCTTTCATTATTCTCAATAGAATGGATCGCTAGGAAAACTTGGCCAGATGCCAAAATGTTTGTGTCTGTTTAATATCTGAGTTCATGTCTCAAAGCAGGGTTCAGCAGTGTTTGTTTGTGGTCACTGTAGATGCTAAATAATGCAAGCTTTGTTAATATGCCCAACATATGTAAGCTTAAATAACTTAAAAAGCTTTTACTGAAGCACATTATTCATGCATAATATAAAAGCATCAGCTTATAACACACAGCCCTTATAAAACCTCTCATATGATGTTAAACTCCCCGTGAAATCAGAACTGGTGTTTCAGAGCTCTCTTGGCACTATGGACGCAAATAAGCCATTTTTTATGATAAAAGTGTGTTTTGTAGATATTCTTATTTCCGCTTTGCTGTTTAGAATTTCCAGGAATACTACGAAATTTTTCTGAGGACTCATCCTGTACTTGTCCATTTTGTGTCCTATCAAATGCTCTTTGGCACACATGTGTCCCGCCTCCATAAACAAACTGTAGATCGTGCTTTCCATTAGCTGCTAGTTAGCATTAAGCATTTGTTGTTCTTGTAGCTTCATACATGTTACNTGTGTGTGTGTGTGTGTGTGTGTGTGTGCGTGTGCGTGTGTGTGTGTGTGTGTGTGTGTGTGTGTGTGTGTGTGTGTTTGCACTCATTCCCTCTCCAAAATCAAATCTTGGCTTCAAAGCCATTTCATTGGCACTTTAATGTCAAAACAAAATGTGAACTGACTGTAAATAGTCTGATTGTAATTCTGATTTTTTTTTTTCAGAAGTATAACCTTCAAGATGGATGGACAGTGTTACTACAATGAAAGCATTGCCTTCTTTTACAATGAAAGTGGGAAGTACCTGGCTACGGAGTGGAATACTGTCAGCAGACTGGTGATGGGACTTGGGCTTACAGTATGTATCTTTATCATGCTTGCTAACTTGCTGGTGATGGTGGCCATCTACATCAACCGCAGATTTCATTTTCCCATCTATTATCTCATGGCTAACCTAGCAGCAGCAGACTTTTTCGCCGGACTGGCTTATTTCTATTTGATGTTTAACACGGGGCCCAACACCCGCCGGCTAACTGTCAGCACGTGGTTACTACGCCAGGGCCTCATTGACACTAGTCTGACAGCCTCTGTGGCCAACTTACTAGCCATCGCCATCGAGCGCCACATAACAGTCTTCCGCATGCAGCTCCACACGCGCATGAGTAACCGACGTGTGGTTGTGGTCATTGTGATCATCTGGACTATGTCGATTGTCATGGGTGCCATCCCTAGCGTGGGCTGGAACTGTATCTGTGCCATCAAAACCTGCTCCAACATGGCACCACTCTACAGCAACTCGTACCTCGTCTTCTGGGCCATCTTCAACCTGGTGACCTTTGTGGTCATGGTGGTGCTTTATGCCCACATATTCATGTATGTCCGCCAGCGCACCATGAGAATGTCTCGCCACAGCTCAGGTCAGCGGCGCAACAGGGACACCATGATGAGCTTGCTGAAGACAGTGGTGATTGTTCTTGGTAAGTAATTCTTTTCACTGACCAGTTCTGCCACTTTTGAGTTGTGAAGGTTTGCCAAAAATTCAATTATCAAATGTTCATATTTACACAACTTGATGCCAAACTGTTAAGGTTTGGATAAAGGGAAGTATTTAGCAGTCATGGTATTTCTACCATCATTTGTCTACCTCTGCAATCAAGCATAGAATTTGTATTTTGCTCCAACTTCATGGTAGGACATCCCTGCATATGAAGTTTATTAGTTTATATTAAGACCGAATTTTATTTGCTTTCTAGCCATATAACTGAAACCCACTGAGTTAAACTAACAAAGGTTATGGCACTAATTGTGAGCTAACATTGGAAGTTGTGATTGTCTTGTGATTTGCTCTTGTTTAACTTCTGAAAGGCTGAAAAAACCCCAATGAAATTCAAGTGTAATGGGATTTCTGGAAATACTGGCTTTTGTTAAAAGAACACATGTGAACGTATCCAGGCGTGATAAGGACAAATTGCCCAAAACGTTTAATGTTTTATGAATCAAAATTGTCCACTCATATTGGCGTTTATATTTAAAATCCTTTTTTTTGCATCCCAATTGTGTGAGTCCATCCTGGAAAGTCCATTCCCGAAATCACGTGGGCTCTGTTGTAATAAAAACCTTATTCTTTGTTTATAGCACATGTTTTCAATATACTAAAAAGTTGCTGGTAATATTCAGAAGGTTAAATCCTCTTCAGTAGAAAATAAAATCCCTCTGGTGAGAAAAAATGTTCCCAATTTCATTTTTTACATACCATCTTCCACAAAGGCCCTATAATTGTGCCAATGCTATCAGCTTTATGGAGCCATCTCTTTGTCTCTGTGTTGTAATTTTATCACATTGTCATAGAGATTTGTCCTTGGGGTGTCTTTATCATCCTTGACGGGAGTTGTGACAGTACACTGTGCAGAGATTTCCATGTGCTCGCTTCCTGCTGAAGAAGAAGCTGAACAGTGACCTTGTTTATGTTCACTCAGCAGTGCAACTTGGTGTGTCCTCATTCCAGTTTAAATCTTTCGAATGTCATCAAGATGTTCAGTCATACAGTTTTGATACATCACACCAAAAAAAATTTCCATTTTATAAAAATAAATATTTTCTAAGACATAATATGTTTATTAACCTAAAGCAAATATGATGATACAATATGAATAGTGTGATAAAGTATATCAGCATGATTTATTTTTACTAATGGCAAACTGACTGGAAGTAGCTGTTTTGATTTTAAAATATTGTACTTAATCTTAAATATTAAAAATAAAAATATATCTAAATGTTACTTTTTAAATATTAAAAAAATACATTTATTTTTTTAGACATTAATAAAGATGTCATTGAGAGTTTTTTTTATGTTTTTTTTAAAGTAAAAAAAAAAATACTTTTTTTTGCAAAACAATCTTTTTCTTTTTAAATATTTTCCTCCTTTCTCTCAGTGTTAGATATTACTTTTATTTTTAATATTTATTTTTTAATTTTAATATAAATATAATATAACAATATAATATTAATATAATATAACAATATAGAAGCTATAATATAAAAATAAATATAAAAAGCATTTATTTTGGGAAGACATTAATAAATATATTATTGACAGATTTTTTTCATTGTATTTTTTTTAAATAAAAAGTAAAATACATTAAAGTATCACTGAAGGTTTTTTCTGTCTTTTTTATTTTATTTTATTTTGTTAAATTTGGCATTATATTCATATTACATTACATATTCCAGGAAGGACCAAGTGTTCTTAAAGTCTTGATTAAATGAGTCACGATAGTAAATAATTAATTAAATAAATGCATTTAATAATTAATTTATTATTAAATAATTAAAAGTTACCAAGAATAAGGGATTGCTTCAGCAAAGTCTGAATAAAAAATGTTTTGTCTTGTCTGCTTCCATTGGATTTTATTATTTAATCCTTTTCAGACTTTAAAAATGCTTCCATTTTTATTTATTTATTTATTTTTACCTAGCCATACAGGTCATGCTTCAAAACAGCATGTTATCTTATTACACAGTCGGGCCAGCACTTGAGTGATGGAACAATGCAGCCGTTGAGTGGTATACAGCTAAGGGTCTGTGGTCCTGCTCTTGTCGCCAGTTCCAGTGTTTGCCTTGCACTGTGTCAGCGTCATGCCTCGCTGCTTTCCCCAGCCAAACCCAGAGAAAGAACCTCAGTCAGGGCACAGAGACCCAGAGCCAGCAGGAAACAGTGCTGTTGTTGTTTAAAACGTATGGAGCTCAACGTGAGGCTCTGGGGAAAGTGCAGAGCGGTGAAGCAGGACAGGAACAGATATGGTTCTTAGGTAGTGCTGGCACTCCACAGATAAGAGCGCTCTAATACCATTATAATGCAGCTGTGTGTGTGTGTGTGTGTGTGTGTGTGTGTGTGTGTGTGTGTGTGTGTGTGTGTGTGTGTGGCTCAGAGCCATAAGAATGTTCAGTAGATGTTAAATGAAAGCGGGCAGTGAAGGCACAGAACGGTCAGCCATTCTTCATTCAGTTCCTCGCAGAGCTCATTTCATCTGCTTCAGAGTTTCACATTTCTCAAGCATGAGGTGATCTTTAGAAGCCCTCAAGATTCTCAAGACTGAAGTATAATATTACTTAGGCTGCTATTAGTTCTGTCAAGTTCCTTTAAAAGTAGCATTTAATCTTATTGTTAAATATTTATTTACCTGTAATTGTATCCTCCCACTGACAGAACGTTAACATTAGCCATGTTATGCATTCACGTCACATAAAACATGGAAAGTGAAACCTTTTTTTTTTATTATTTTATAAACATTGATTTATTCATCTTCAGTAACTGATTTATCCTGGTAAGGGACACGGTATATCCACTTAACCAAGCCACTTACTGGCATGTTTTTGAGAGGTTAGAGGAAACCGGAGAATCCATGCAAACATGAAGAGAACATGTGACACTCCACAAAGACATTAACCCAAGCTAAGAATTGAACTGGAACTGTGAGGCGACAACGCTACCTACTGTGCTTCCCTTTCTTCACAAACATTTTACGAACCTGTGTTTATTTATCAAAAAATAGATTTGTGGATTGATGAACATAATCCACTTTATGGCCATTAGAACACCATTAAGTGAAGTGAAGTGACTTTGTGGCCAAGTATGTTGACCCATACTCGGAATTTGTGCTCTGCATTTAACCCATCC
>CM074961.1:15308464-15320261 GCA_037577455.1 Pangasius macronema
CCCCACCTACAATCCCTGCCGGACCCGAGACTCGAACCCACGACCTTCAGGTTCACCTTCGGGTTACAAGTCAGACTATCAGACCATTAGGCCACGACTGCCCCCACATCCACAGAAAAAAAAAAGAGTGAGTGATAAATCCCTGTTGGATATTACCATATCGCATACAAGTCTTGTTTTTAATATTCAATTCTTGTAAATAGGTTATGCTTTAAATTGCATGCCTTTATCTTATCGTTCCTCAAGGGTTTTTGGATGGGTAAAAGTTTTCGCTTTGTTTCATTCATTCATCGTAAGAAACCACTCTATCCTGATCATGGTGGCAGTGGATCTGGAGCCAGAGCTAACGGAGTTGCCCTAAAGGGCTTCTGCGAACAGGAATCTCTCTGTTCCAGTCTTACACATAGATCGCTTCAGGGTTTCCCCACAAGCAAACACTATTTTCTAACAGTGTACTTAAATGAGCACACAGGTCATTTGGTCTAGATTAAGTGGCTAAAACTAGAACATGGGATATTCTATATTTAAATGTGGATTCCTTGCAAACATTTGTAAATATTATGAGATGTATAAACTTAAAAGGTGCATAGGTGCATATTACAGATAATCTGTTGAAGTTCACAAAGGTATGATTGGACACATCATGGTTAACACATCACATCAGAGAAGTGATGCACTTTACCCCTCTGAAGTGTGGAGTGCCTTTCCAAGTCCCAGGCTGGAAAAAATCCATTAGCTAGCCCACCAGGCAAGTGAAAGCTGTGCTATGTTTTGGTTGCCTGGAAACCTAATTGACTAGGCTAAAAAGTGATAGCTACCATAACATAAAAAGTACGGCAAGTTAAGTGCATTCATACCGGCACAAATGAGTATATAAACAAACACAGCCATAGTCGTTGTCTTTTTGTAAAATACTGTCTGTGGTAGCACAGGATGTGGCTATCAGCTGTGGTGGTTTCACATCACATCACATCATAAAAGATGCTACTTGAGTCTGGCTAGCATCTTAGCTGCAAGGTGACTGCAAGTTGTGCTAGCAGGAGAGTCATATGAGTTAGTGAAGCTTAACTCTGCACTTCATTTTGGTTTTGTTAGTGTTTCCACATACCTACGTATTCTTCATTTTGAAGAGGTTATATGTCATTTGTGAATGCTTATTTATCCTATAAGACAGTATGTGTGGTGCGGAATGAGGAGCGTGCACTACAGGAACAGCACTGAGATGTGTCTGAAGTGCATTTTGTTTAAATATTACACACCACATAACATCTGTTGTTTTGCGAAAGTCAATGGAGAGTAGGGATTATTCTTTCTGTGGTTGTTGAATGAATAGAAAAGAATGGTAACGGCTAGCCTACTGAACCTTGAGTAAAAAAAAAAAAGAGTAAAAACATAAATAAAAGCCCAGACACAAAATCTGCTTGTCCCAGGCACCAGGGCTACTGATTTATCCACACATCGGGTACACAAATGAGCTAGCAAATGAGATCGAAAGCATGCTCTTTTCTCTATTCGACAAGTAAAATAACAAGGCTCTTGGGCCAGCTGAAGCTTTTAGCAGTGAATGATCTAATGGACATTTTTATAAAGTAAGATAATGAAAAGACAAGTGAACGAGTTCATGTTTCCAGAAGTGCACCAGAAAATTCACACTTGCAAAAATTCACACTAAAAATGTGCTACTACTGAAGTGCCCCTTTTTTAGGATACTTGAAGATGTTAATTAGCCAGATGACTGTGTCATGCTGGTGGTTTTCACAGCCTTATATTACAGTGGTCATGTGAATGGTGTCACTGCCTCTAAATGTAACCTTAACCTTTTTTATCTTTTCATGTGAGCTGTATTTTTGTTTATTTACTTTCTAACTGTGAGATCATGCTGGTTTTTCTGTTATTGTCTTGATCTGGTGATCTCTGGTGATTTATGTTAGAGAACCAATACAGATGAATCAAGAGCAAATTCCTGTGGATGTTTTCACGTGTAATTTCTGATGATTAAGAACCAATTAACATAAGAGTAAGATAATATATTTCCCAAAACTAGTTTTATAGCTTGTTGCTTTCACACCATAACCGATCTGTAATAATCTCAGTTTGGCTGCTATCATCCAGAGTGATTGAAGTCTGGTCTTGACTGCTGAGCAATGCCTTTTGAAAGACACTAAATCCGAAAGGGCAGTTTACAACAAATGGCTGACCTTTTAAGTACTTTCACAGGTATTGTAGTCTCATTGACACTCCATTATTCCCGCCTACTGACCTGCACCCCTTCACTTCCCTCAATCCACATCTGTGTACTTCTGATAACCAAAAAAAAAAAAAAACATTTTCCCATTGCTGTTGTTAGAGTGCTGACGAATCCTAAGCCATATCACATACCACTGACCTGTTATCACCACGAAGAGAATCTTGACAGTTCTAGGGCTTTGGCTTGTGCTAAATCTGAAAGCGCAAGATCATTTGCATGAGCTGCAGTAGATGTTTACGATGACCACTGCTTTGTGGTCTGCCAGTAGTTTATTTTATAATTCCACAATGACTATAAAGAATAATGCGCCATTTCTGATGTCTTACATGAGCACTATAGTAACACACAACAGTCTGGTAGTATGAATAGTTAATTAGTTCTTTGGATGCCTGATGCCTGGATGCCAAAGAAATTCTTGTGAAAGATGGTTTCTTTACATGTGTGACTGGTCTGCAAAAACATTTTGAAGACACAAGATAGTATACAGTGGCCTCTTTGGATGCTGAAAAATATGGCACCATTGTTAGCGGTAACTGACCTTTGGCAATACTTTTGGCAGAGCACACACGTGATCATCAGAAACATTGGTACTCATGTTGTTCATAATGTCATGGCAAATACAGCAAATCAGCAGGTACATAGAATATAGCCTCCAAAATGATCATTACACATCTCAGCAGAGGTACTGCTGAAAAACTGTGATGCTGCTTCACATCAGGTAACAAGAAAGCCCTCAGGACAGCCCCAGTCTTGGATACCAGAAACACATGCTGCATGTGGTAAGGTATTTAGGCCATCACCAACTTTAAAATACAACCTCATACCTCCCTCCCAGATTCACCAAATGACTTCTCTTATCTCTTGTCATGTCTTAGCAGATTCCAAATTGATCATCTCCATGAACTCATTCCTGCATGCTCTATATGATGCCCAGTCCTGGGACATTTTTGACCAAAATATTTTGGACAAAAAAAAAATAATGATTCAATATTTTAAGGAATCTGCTGAGCTTCCACCTGGCCTGGGAGTCAGATATGTTCCTGCATTGTCCCACCATGACACCAAGGCGCTCTGCATGCTTTAAGACCAACACAATCATCACTAATAATCATCGCAGTGTCAAAGGAGTCTAGTCTTTTGAGGGTAGTTACAAGGCACATAAAGTCCAGACTCCCCACATCACTAAAATTCACACCTGTTTTTATAGCATAGTATCATCATTACATTTGTCCTTACAGATGCTATGAACCTTACTATGTTTATATGCTGCTACTCATGTCTGTTAACAGTATATAATATGCAGTTTTGCTCAGATTTTGTACGGTTATGAGACTCGCTATTTTTTGTAGTTAGCACAGCTTTGTGTGTTGTTCCATGGTCTTGGAGGACTGACATTTTGTTCCACTATACTGGTGCATATGGATAGGAAGTGACCTAGGAAGCTTTTTACTGGAACACAGAACCTTATTTATGTGTGTCAAGGACCATGGAACATTACAACTTGAACCATGAAAGAACCAGCATTCAGCACAGTAGTATATCACGTTTGAATTTGCCGACCAGCATTATATGAGCCTGAACAGCAAAGTCTTTGTGTTAACACATATGAAGTCTTGCTTGGAGTCAATGCAAGCCTTTGAGAAGTTCCCAACATATAAATCCATTCTCGGGTTGAAAGTGGAAAAGACGTTCTTGGCAGAGAGAAGATGCTCAAATCAAACCGAACTCCTCCTGTGTTGACTTTCGTGTTACAACATCAAGGCGTCAAAACAACCCTTAAGTGACATTTCTTTTCTCAAACTGAGGTTTGATCTCAGTAAACTGATCCAAACACATTCACAGACAGTTTGCTCAAAGGGGTTTCTAGCAAAACTATTGTATATTATTGTATGGGGTACTAATTTCAGGATCACTAACATTTAGGTTTTACTTGGAGCTTCAGAGAATATTTGATTCATGAAGTCTAACCAATGAGCCCCATTTCAGTACTCAAAGCACAAATGTAATTGCATCTGGATTTACACTCGAGTTAAACACAGCGCTCACAGTAATACTATTTAATAAACAGCAAGAAATCCAATTTGCTGCAACAACATGCACCATTACATCTGCCAGCATTTCTTGTTATCTTAATCATATTTCAGATTAACGCAGTGAACAGATTAGCGTCATTAGCGTAAAAGCAGAGTAACATGCCAGGTAACTCCTTAATAAAACAGTTTATGTAGATATTACTCGATCATCAGAAGAGCAAGGTGTCCTAGTTAATCACTCATAATTACATTTTGATACTTGACCAAATACTGACTTAATTAAAACAATTGGTAATTTATAATTTTTTTTCTTTTACCTTTTTTTTTTTTTTGCCTGAATATATTTCCCTTGACCTTTTAGATGTTTTGAAATCCATTGCACATCACGGGCAAACTGAGAATCTGAGAATGGTTTAGTGCATGTATTTGGTAAATGGGTTTTCAATGTGTACGAGCTGTTGTGAAGGAAATAAAACCTTTAAGTCCCAAAAGCACCCACCCAATCCCTAGAGATCGTATTTCCTTTCCCGTTGAGCTTGTTCGTAAAGAGCAAAACGTGGCCGAGTCAAGGAAACGGCCCGTTGCAGTTTATCTAACTCCTGAGAGTCCCCACATAACTTTCAAGTGATGTAAAGTACGCAAGAACAGCTGTGTTCTCTAAAAGAAAACCAGCCGTTTGTGAATATCACTCTCTATTGCAAAATAACATCTGTAGCCAAAATGTTTATCCTTTTTCAACATACACTGACAAATGCCAGCTGAAAGCAGTGTCATCAAGTTGTTAAGCACGGTCCTGAGCTTATATCGATGTGAAGATGTGATGTGAATACTGCGAGACTGTGAATGACATGCCGACATATTGCCAGAAATATATGACCTAGGGAAATTTCAAAAGCTGACAAACATGCCTTCCTGTTCAGTTCATTAAAAGGTCATACAACAAAACCCCAAAATTCTCAGAATAGTTGTCAAGAGTAACAGTTCAGCAGTTTTTCCCAGTATAGTACTATGACAGAAGGAGGGTAGTTGCATGGTGGGAGGAAAAGTGGTCACCTCCAAGAACTAGGATGTAGTAGAGGACAAAGGAATTTTACATTAACATATATATTTATATAAAATATATATATTTCAGGTGACATTTTGTGCTTTTTGTCACCTTAAAAATGTATTTAGGTAAAGGAATAAGGCTTTGCGTGTACACTTTACATGATGACGCACAAATCTGATTATGTGATACATTAGTTTCCACAAAAAAAAAAAAAAAAATCAAAGCCCTTCTGTTAATGACTCCATTCTCTTCCCCTTCCCCAGGTGCTTTTATCGTGTGCTGGACGCCTGGTTTAGTTCTCCTATTGCTTGACGTATTCTGCGAAGAATGCAACGTGCTGGCTTTCGAGAAGTTCTTCCTCCTCTTAGCTGAGTTTAACTCGGCCATGAACCCAATCATCTACTCCTACCGGGACAAGGAGATGAGCGTTACATTCAAGCAGATCCTGTGCTGCCAGAGGCAGGAGAACATAAACGGTACAGTGGAGGGTTCAGACCGCTCAGCTTCCTCCCTCAACCACACTGTTCTGTCTCCACACAATAATGACCACTCAGTGGTCTGAACACAGCAGAGGAACGCAGCTGGCACTATCGGGATCAGACCCAGGACTGGAAAAAAGCTCCTTGCCAAGTGGCAGAGCTACACAGGAGGCATTTGCATTACCAAAAAAAAAAAAAAAAAACAATTTTGGAAGGTTTTGTTTAGTTTATTTTTACGTGTTCTATTTTTAGTGACACTATATTAAGTATTTAATGACTGTTTTACAGTGCAAGGGGTTCGGGCAGTATAATGATGATTTCCAAAAGTGGTAATTGTTAGATCAACTATTCATGAATTTAGATTTTTTTGTACTACCCAGTAAATCATGGGTGTCCTCAGTATTAATAAAAATCCTATTAACCTTTTCGCTTAGGCTTTTGCACTATAGAGGTAAGCAGTGCACTCTTGAGACCACTGATTAATGGCACAATTTTGTCGCCAGCTAATCTGAAGAAGATGTGTATCTCATTAGGCCTGTGGCATCACCTACTTATCATTACACTTGTATACAGAGTACAAGGATATATGCTAAGGCCATCTAGAATAGAAAAAACAACGGTATTAAAAGTTTCAACATGTGTGCTGAGGAAAAATCCTTAAATAACTTGAATCACCTAAAGCTTGGCTGACTTGATGTAATGTTCTTAGATTTTCTACCAAAACACTATGAGACAGTGGCCATTTTTCATTTGAGGACCTTGTCGGTATCTTCCAGTTCTTTGGGATTGCTCTTTATGGTTTTTTTTTGTTTTTTTTAACGACCACTTACATATATGAGCCATTTCTTTTCAGGGAATCCAATTCATGGATTGTCACCACATTGCAAAGTCACAAGTGCCCTTATTTTTATTTGTATTTTTTTTGTATTATTATTTTTCAAGAGTATTTGGGATTTCTTGATTCTTTTGAGGACTTTCAGGCTTCAGTGATAAATGGCTGTCACGTTGCTATGCTAACAAACATAATACAAAGTGTATGTATATATATATATATATATATATATATATATATATATATATATAGACACACACACACTCAAAGCTGTCTTAGTATAAACTTTTACTGAGAAGCAAAGTAGGTCAGATTTCCTGAGAACCTTGGTTGTGGTCCTGTGTGTGACATTGTTTATGTTCAGCACCCAGGGCCTAATTTATTTTTTCTTATGCCACAGTCATAAGCGGCATGAAATGTATCTTGTGACATGACATAAGAGAAATTAAATGATCAGTGTATGTTGGTCTGTATGTACAGTATGTATATAATATATGTATATATTCAATGTTAGTCAAAAAGGGAATCTTTATTTTTAAGGATTAAATGACTTTTTTTTGCTCTCAGTTATATCCTGCTTAACACTTAAATTATTTTTTAAATGTTTAACTTGGGGCAAACATATTTAGTATTTCCCATTACTTAATCTGAAATTTTAGGTGAAGACCTGTTTATCAGTAGATGGAAACATCATTACTATAAATGGTTGCAAATACAGTGGATACTAACATTGCTAATAAATATAACAGGAAAAATTCATACAATGCAAAGTCCCACTAAGATTTTACAGCTATAATTGGTTATTCCTCGTGGACAAGACATGCTGTTCACCTGGAATGTTGCCTAGGAAAAAGTCCTTGCACCTAATTGGGCCATAAGGCTGTTCGCCCTAAACCTCAGTCAAGGACTGTCGGTTTATATCTTTCCATCTTTATGATTTAACTAAAAACATACAGTTTCCATTATATTTATTTTATATGATTTTAATCTCGCCCAAAATATGTGATGTTATTTTTTTCTCCCATACTCAAGCCTAAATTCTGTATGGTATGATTCACCTAAACTCACTATAATTCAATCTGCCAGTCTTCTTAAAATAAACTTGTATGATATCAGGACAATTGCTCATATTTATTTACAAAAGATTTCCAGATCCTTTTTATTATTGTTTTAGAATTTTTATTGTAAATGCTGTCATCCATTAATATTGAGCTGTGTTTTTTCCAGACTTACAGAACATCACCTGCTTAAATGCAGACTTTTACGTATTAGGAGCTCTGTACTGAACAACAGCATATGCTGCTATGAGTTATCACTCAAATATGGCAAAAGAGCAGTCTCCTTTTTCTCAGTAAAATGGGAGATGTGAGGCAATCAACATATGATCCACTATCTCAGTGTAGTTCTCAGATAGAGCCCTTGCTATCTGTCAAGGTAAATGGAAAGTTATTTAATGTGAAATAAAATCTAGCAATGTATGTTTTACTTACCTAACATTAGACAAGCGTAGAGTTAATATCCGTTAACTATATTTGTTATTGATGCCACCAAAAACTTTCAACCAAAAATGGTCAAAAACATCAATGTTCAGCCAAGAAAGAAACAATGAAATAGGAATAAAGTAGGAATAAAGTAGGCTTTTCCCCAGATTTCTACTAGCCCTAAGCTCTGTAACCAGTGGAATCTCAAACTCAAAATTTTTACAGCAGAATGCTACTATAGAGGACTTATTTCTATAAGAATTTCAGGTTTGTATCTGGTCCTCCACCACAGATATTCAACCTGAAAGTGAGGGGAATTTTAAGAAATTGCGCTTTCTCACCCCTTATAAAAATAATGTTCTGCATGCACACTATTCTTAGCTAGGTACCCCCTAAAAAATTAAGACTGAGACTTGAACCCACTTGAGCAATCTTGACATTATATTTGGACTTAAGTTCTAAGTCTAAGGAATGAGAATGTGCAACATGGTTATATATGTACACGTAGTTTGTAATGTGCTCTAGAGATCAGTTTTTGTTCCGAGGAGCTAAGACGAGATATTGAGGTTTCCATAATCAGCTGTATAAACAAAATTTGTTGTGTGCCATGACAAAAAGATGGCCATTATAGTTATACCAAGTAAAATAAAAAAAAAAAAATGGTGGTTTTGCAATGCCAATGCATAGAGGCAATCTAAAAAATAATTAGGGAAATTAAAAATGATCAAGCATCCTGTACTGGACCACTTCAGATGAAATGACCCGAAAGTCTGAAATCTAGCACTACAAAAAAAACTTATGGTAATAGAAAGTGATTAAAAAAAGGCTGTTTGCTCTCCTGCACTGGTCAACACAGATAAAAAAAAAAAGATCAAAAAGAGTGATCATGCATATATACTGGGTTTTATCAAAACCATCATGTGCTTGGTAAAAAAAAAAAAAAAAAAAAAGCTGACACTTCTGTGTTTTAAGATGTAGACAGTAAAAAAAAGGTTCACATACTTAATTTACTTCATTGCTGTGCGTTAGTATCTTTTTTCCTAGAATATGAAGAAAGAATGCGAGTATGTAAACATTTCTAGTGTCTACATCTCAACTAAAACAGATGGAGATATCAGATATCAAAATGTACTGCTGGTAAATGCCAATTCACTCCATAGCCTTTAAATTACATATTTAGGTCACATGTCCACTGTGTCCCTCAGGAGACTGCCCATGGCAATAAAACACAGTTTAGTTTTCCAGTTTTCCTCCAGACTGACAGGAAGTTCCTGTGTCAAGAGCAGAGGAGACAGCGAGTACTGAGTGAGAGGGATATTACACCATTCAAACACAGCCACTATCCAACAAGACCTCACAGAAAAAGAGGGGGAATCCCTCTGGTTTTGTCCCTGGATTTTGCTATAGAAAACATACCAAGCATTTTGGAGACAATCATGAAAACGCATGAAAAGGTATGTGAACTACAGAGCCACTGAGCTTCTGAGGACAACTGGCTGGTGGAAAAAGTCAGTAAATTGGAGCAGCTGGATCCGGCATTCCTGCGTGTTTGTGTTGCTATTGTGTAATATTTGATACTGGACATGGAAATCTTCGACAGTTTATAAGAGATAGCCATGCTTCCTGTCATTTCCAGGCACTTTGTATTACAAGGCTTAACTCTGAATTTGAAAGGAAGTCTTTTGGCTCGGTGCACAATATGTGTAATGGACCTAAGCACCTCAGTTGGCCGCATAATTTTGAGTTAGGATAGAAACTCAGCTATTTAGCAGTGTACAAGATATCAAGCACAATGCCGTTGATGGAGTTATTAGTATGAAAGTTGAAGCTGTTTACAGATTTGGACTAATGATGTTAGGTAGGGAACAATTTCCACTGATCATTGGTTTGATCATGTAAGAGTCAAAATAGACCACCTTGTCAATGAAAGAAGTTTAAAACAAGTGGTCCAGTGTGCACTTCTCCTTTAAACATCTTATATCTAATGTCTGAAATGAATATGTATAATCATATCTAAATGATGTGGAACAAGAGAAACTTCAGAAGTGGTGATTTACCTTAGAGTTGAAAGTGACCAGGATCCACCAACAGTTCAGTGGTGGACAATCAGCTATGTGTTCGTCCATCATTGAAACAAGGAATAATATTTGAATCAAATGGAAATGATAAACAAACAGTAATTATGACTGAAATCTGTCTTTAAAGGTGTCACACCTGTTAGACTTGATGGATATCTGTATTGACAAATACAGATGCCAGATGGATTGCAGTATTAAACTGTATTAAATCAAATGGTTATCATTAAGAAAAGGTGTAGTTAGGCCATTATTTATATTTGGTCAGCATGTTTATATGTGACTCAGTCCTGGTTTATATGAATGAAGACAACAAACCTAAGGAGGGTTAAAAGTACGGCCTACCTCTCTCTGCTTTCAACAGCTGACTGCTCCAAAACAAAACGCTGATTCATGTTAGTATTAGATAAATTTACTGTAGGAAGATTTTAGGTCATGGTTGCCTCCCTACACTCCTGAAGAGAAAAACTCCCATTTCCTCTTTTCGGTTTTAAACTCTCTCAGAACGTGCACGATTTTATTTTATTTTTTTAAATAAACATAGCATCATGCAGGTCAGTGGAAGTTGAAGGTTTGAAAAAGGTCCATAAAGCCCTGGCTTCACCTCCCTTACTTTCTCTCAGGACTCTTCATTTTCCTAGCATTCTTGGCGGGAAGAGTTGGCACACTTTGGTTGGTGCTCGTGCGTTTTTCTGAAGCCTCTTGAGGTACAGACCAACTTTTCTGGCACTGCTTTCGAATTGCTTTTTTTTCGAACTGACCTAACATTCAAGCTACGAAATTCATATTTCAAAAGCAAAAATAAAGCAACCTATTTTATCACTCAGTGGGTGTCAGAAAAACAACCTCAGCGAATGTGCTGATGCAGTGCTGCCCCCTACCCGTCACTCTGAGGAGCAGCAGTGCTAATGTTGATTTGGTACTTTTCATTTTATAAGTAACACGGATTACATATGTAAAAAACAAACCAACAGACAAATAAAAAAAAAACCTAAAAAGTCTTTACAGTGTATACAAATAAAGTAAAAAAAAAACAATCAGAAGATTTTTTAAAGAGAAAATATAAAATTTACAATAATCTAGTTGCATAAATGTGCACACCCTTAAACTAATACTTTGTTGAACCACCTTTTGATTTTATTACACCACCCAGTCTTTTTGGGGAAGAGTCTATCAGCATGGGATATCTTAACGTGGTAATATTTTCCCAATCTTTCTTGCAAAAACATTCTAGATCCATCAAGTTATAAAGGCATCTGGTATATAGCCTGCTCCAGGTCACCCCACACTCTTAAGCAATTCCTTTATTGAGTCCTTTACTGATGGATGCTTTGGGTCATTGTCATGATGAAAGGTGAAAATCATTTTCATCTTCAGCACTAAAATCTTCTGGTATTAGTAAATATTTATGACTCCCTCCACCTTGATAAAAGCTCCAGTCCTGGCTAAAGAAAATCAGCCCTATAGCACGATGCCACCACCACCATGCTGGACCATGGGTATAATGTTCTTTTGGTGATATGCTTTTTTTTTTGCACCATAACACATTTTGCCACATGGTTTGGGGTGATGTAGTTGACCTTGGATGTTTTTTGTGAGAA
>CM074961.1:15324795-15336507 GCA_037577455.1 Pangasius macronema
CAGAAACAGCTGACCTTTATTTGGGGCTAATCTGAATGATTTCATTGATGACAGCTGTATGATAATTACTTTTGAACCTGAGATTGAATGTGATTGGTTCGTTCTGAACACAGCCACCCTTTTCCAATTATAAAAGGGTGTGCAAACTTTTGCAACCAGGTTATTGTAACATTTTTTTTATGTTTTAAGAGGGATGTGTAGACTTTTTATATCCATTGCATATCCACATTTCCAGGTGAAAGATACATATTAAAAGTAAATGGTACAAAAGGTACCTTTGAGGGTACCACCCTAGTGTCAAGGAAAGGTCATTTTAGTATCATATTTTTATGTTTTTATGGTGATGTACTTATTAACTTGCTGCAAAATAAAATGTTACTGAACATGATGTGTGATAAATGAGCCTGGTGAATGCAAACCGTATAAATATTTATGTACAAATATGTATTACGCACATAATTTGCATTTCATTGATTTTAATTCAGGTTTTCTTTTATACCAAAACGCTGGGATTATACAGCTTTGACATGTAAGTAGATTAACATATTATTCAAAGTAAAATAATAATAATCGTAACAATGTTGCTAGGTGATCTACGTCACCCCATCATACAATTTGTACATTCCAAGTCATATGTCATGTGACTTCGGTGCATGGTATAAATAATGTGATCGACGCAATAGTTGGCTCTCAGCGTCATGGCTCTACCCCACCACAATCAGCCTGGGCTTTTCATGCACAGCAGGGTGAGAAAAGAATAAACTGTAGAGGAGAATGTTGGCAAATGTTCAAATAGAGCCACAATCAGGCAAATCCCATCCAAATTCAACACTGCTGTACAGAATACCTTCTTAGAAGGCATGACTTACCAGACTCTCTGGTCTCAAATGGACAACAGTAGCCAAAAAACATGTTGGGTGTCAGTGTTGTCAGGGCAGAACAAGGGTGTACATCTACAATGAGAACAGAAGCATCAGAACTGGACTGTTGAGGAGTGGGAAAAATGTTGCCTGGTTGGATGAATCCAAGTTTCATTTGGATGAATATCACTCCTGATGGAGTGATAAGTCACGGGAGCCATCTGACATGGTAATAACAGAACAGACAAGTGGTGGCAGCATTATGGTGTAGGGAATGTTATCCTGGCATATAGAGTATATGGGCCCCTGATACTCATTGAACAATGTCTGAAATGTATGGTGTAACTAAACATTAATGCTGATCTAGTTCATTGAACACTTGGATGGACACTTCTAGCATTATAGTGCGCCATGACATAAGGCGTAAATTGTCACTGAACGGTTCCAGGAACATGACAATTTTTATTGTGTTAATTGCCTGCACATTCGAGAGTCTTTTGGATGAAATGGAAAGCCTGTACAGCTGTCTGACTAGACAGCCACCCAATTTGCATTGAATGCAATCCTTTCCATAAATTTCTACACAAAGCATCCAAGTGAATTCCAGCTGTTCTGTAAAACCAAAGGCGGTGCAACAGGTTACTGGATTGGGGTACCAAACAAAACTGGAAAATCACTGTATGTAGTCTGTTAGTTGGAAAAAATGGATCAAACACAAACATTAGTAATGTGATAATGTGCCATTTTGGAATACTCTACTCTATTCAAGCAATATTGCAACATCATCAAACATTCTGTGTGCTCCACTTAACCTTTCATACCTTTATACATATAATCAATAAATACTGTATGTAGTCACTCAATAATGTCAGAATGCACACACACAACAAGAACAATATCAAAAGTGTAAAAGGGTTGATTAGAGTTAATTTTACAGGGCCGTGGTTCACTGAAAATATCACTCACTTCTCAGACACATGTTTGAGCTATGACTAGTTGCTTGACTGGTTGACAAGTACAGTGTCCAGACGCTGGTATTGCACCATTTCCTGTGCAAATTCCAATGGTATCACAGTGACCTACAATGGAGTCCAAAAATCTGAGTCCACTACCAAGTGGACTGTTTTAAGTCATTATTAATTAACAGAAACATTTTTTTTTTAAATTGACAGGTTGATACATATGCAGTACTGTGCAAAAGTCTAAGGAACCCTATTTTTAGTACAAATTTTGTTATAGATGTTTATTTTATGACTTGTGTGCTGTTAAGTCAGTGCAAAAACATTTATATTCCTAAAAATTAATTTTTCAAAGAAATTAACAATAAGCCATAATTTTACTCTAAGACACTGGTGAAATCTGTTTGTCACTATATGCACTATAGAGAGCATCCTGACTGGGTGCATGGCTGTCTGGCTTGGCAGCTGCTCCCCCTGTGACCGCAAGGCCTTCCAGAGAGTCATGAGAGCAGCTGAACACATTATTGGCAACAAACATCTTCCATACACGATGTCTGAGGAAGGCTCACAAAATCACTACAGACTGCAATCACCTAGCACACAGACTGTTTGCCAGATTGCCATCAGGCAAACAGTACCACAGCATTCAATCCAGATTCAGCAGGCTGAAGAACAGTTTCTACCTGCAGGCCATCAGGATCCTGAATAAACTGTAATCCAAGAGTCATTACTCCTTCTTCCACTCTTTCACTCATGCTTCCACTATCTCCACTACCTCCCACACACTGGTCACCTCCCTGACAGCTCAGATACACTCATGGAAAATCTCTTCACATGGCTTTGTTACTTTTGGGCATGTTGCAGTATTTTTACGAACACTATTACCACTTTAATGCCACTAAGGACTAAGTCCTTATATGTTGTTATATATTGATCATAATTACTACACACTACACATACTATTACATCTAACTGTAATTTTTAAAAATATTTTTAAATGCTACATTGTACTGCTGTTTCATCTGCTTTTTATACTCTCGTATGTCTATAGTGGACTGCTCAGACACTACAGCTGGACACAGCTACTATTTATTTTACTACCTTTTGCACTCTTTTTTCCATATATTTCAGTGTTTACAGTTAGGGTCTGGACTTTACTTACTAATTGGCATACATACCATACATACTAATATATTCTGCAGATTTTGTATGTATATTATATTTGTTAATAATCTCTTTCCCCCATCTTTCCTCTCTGCTCCCCTCTTTGACTTCTGATGTATATATTTTTTTGTATTGGATGGCTGTAGTGTACTTGAGTCTCACAACAAGCATTTCAATGTACTTTCACTGCCCTTTTGTGCACATGACAAATAAACTTAAAACTTGAAACTTAAATTAATTGTTACAGTAAAGAAAGCAACATGTTACCTAACAGACCACTTTCCAGACAAAAGATATAATGAAGGCCGCTGGGTTTTGCATGCAAAAGAACTGTGGCTCCAAGATGCTCAGTGAAACTTACCAGCCAATTTCCTTAAAAAGTGTACCTGAGACTACATTGTTTAAAGCAAAGGATTGTCATAGCAAATGTGGACCCTGTTTTTTTTTATGTAGAAACATTTAATTTCATTATTTTTGAAGGCATCTTTGCTTTACAGCATTTCTTTGCATGTGCCGAAGACTTTTGCACAGAACTTAAAACTTGAAGATAAGGTTTTTCATGCAGCAAAAGATAAAGATTTCAATCTTGTTGAAGCAAAAATGCTTCTTTTTTTGTAACATCATATATTTCTTTCAAATAATATGAAGAACAGTATACAATTAACACCAAGACAGGGGTTGGATGGAGAGCTCAGATGAGCTTTGTTCAGAGGTTATAGCTCCATTTAAGCACTTCATTTAAACTTAGGAAAAAGGCTAGTCAGCTTAGCTTGCAAGAGTTGACCAACCATCATTAGAAGAAAGCCTTAAATTATACATTACAGTATACTGCAATTCTTCTCCTCACACATCCCAGCTTCTTAGGGTCAGAGCAGACGGTCAGCCATGATATGGCACCACTGGAGCAGATGGGGTTAAGGCCACCCCCACAATTCATCTACTCTGGAAAAACCATTAAAAGCCACAATTAATCTACTCTGTCCTGAAAGCCATTTCACAAAGAGAAGAAAGATTTTAAATTAATCTTACCCTTTAAATTGATTTAACCACATTCAACTCAAAACCAAACAGTAGTATAATTTAGTATATATTAGTATAATTTGTCTGTCCTAAGTTTTGCTGTAGTAGTTTGTGCATGTTTTTTCTCTCATTGATGCTACCATGATAATATTATAATGTGTCATCTTCCAGTCAATATTTACGATTTGCCCCATTCTATTTCTTAGACAAAATTAGAGGTCGTTCTTTCATCCATTCAATGATTCATTCATATTCAATAACAGCTTTATCCTGGTCATGGTGGATCTGAAGCCTATCCCGAGGAACCCTGGGAATGAGGCAGGAATATACACCATGGACAGAATGCCAGTCCACTGCATGGCATCATGAACACACACATTCACACAAGCATTCATACCTTGGGGCAATTTAGCATAGCCAATCCACCTACTAGTTCTTTAGAGGTGAGAGGAAACTGGAGAATGTAGAGAGATGTGAAACTCTTTAGGGGATCCTGGACCTGTGAGGTGGCAACACTACCTACTGTCTACATACCAACACCATGTAGAATTACAGGTAACTGAGAAATATTTGACAAAATTGTATTCATTTTACATAACAGTTATTGGTAGTGGACTCATTCAGTTGGACCCTACTGTCTCCTTAGTATACAACTTCTGATTTATCCCATCTGGTCTGTTTACGCACTTGGCTGAATTCACTTGTCTGTTGCGCAGAGTTTACATCCCATCAGTACAGAAAACAGTCAACCTCAGATGGGTTAAAGTCCGAGGATACCTTGTTCCTCAATGATTATGATTGTTTCAGAGCTTTCTTTGCGGTAGATCCGCAGATTGCCTCAATTCATGCTAGAGTGAAGCATCTGGTTATGCATCCTCTCCAGGATGCGGTGAATGCTAGCAAAGCTGGGTCGGTCGCTTGGGTGGGTACTCCAGCACAAACGCATCAGGTTATAGAGCTCCAGTGGGCACTGTTCTGGGCATTGCAGCACGTGGCCATCCCTGACAAAGTATATCACCTCCTCATGTGCCATGCCATAGTAGGGCTGCATACCATGCGAAAAGATCTCCCAGAGCACCACTCCATAGGCCCAGACATCTGACTCAGTGGTGTAGCGGTTATAGAAGATAGATTCAGGTGGCATCCAGCGGATAGGAATGGCGTCATTCTCACTTGCCTTGTAGTAGTCGGCTGCATAGATGTTCCGCGACAGGCCAAAGTCTGCAATCTTCACCACCAGGTTCTCGCCTACGAGGCAGTTCCGTGTGGCCAAGTCCCGGTGCACAAATTTGCGCTCAGACAGGTATGCCATGCCTGCCGCCACCTGCTTGGAAACCGAAAGCTGATCCAGGCAACTGAGTGGACACAGATCAGGCTCAGAGGATTGGGAACTGGGCCACGTCAGACTTCCCTGGCTCAGAGTGCGCTGCTGGACTGGAGAACGTCGCCGCAGGTATTCATTTAGATCTCCATGTGCCATGTACTCAAACATCAGACACATGGGCTTTCCTACAGCACACACACCTAGAGGAAAAAAACATATAAAAAAAACCTAAATTAACTACAGTTCTGAAGATGAAACGATACAAAAGTATCCTTGTTACTCTCATGCCATTGTTATTGTGCATGGGACATTGTTCCAACACATTGTAGAGATCTTGCTCAGCAGCAGCGGTTGAGGCCAGCACCAAAATGAACAGTCTATTTTTCTATTGTCATTTCCTTGAGGGAAGGACATGATAACAACACAAGGTCATTTTAAACAAATACTGCTTAGGCAACTACATACTTAAGAAAGCCAAAATCCACATCCAAGAAGATACTTAAAATGTCCTTTAACAAATAAATCCTGACAAGTAGGATAAGTTCACTATGAATCAAATATGATTTATAATCATTCTTGCATACTTTCTCAGTCTTGCTAGAATAACATAGGTCATTTTTGTTGTGTAGATAATTACAGAGTTAGCACACATACCCAGTAGCCGGACAATGTTGGGGTGATCAAACTCTGCCATGAGAGCTGCCTCTCTCTGGAAGTCATTCTGCATGTCAACTGAAGCCTCCTCCTTTAGCATCTTTACAGCCACCATGGTGAAAGTTTCATGTGGTAAAAGCCCAGGAGCCCTGCAGAACAATCACCACACATTCATTGGTCAGACATTCTTACAGATTTGCCCCATTGCAAACAGCATAGTCTTTTTGTGGACAGTTGATTTAGGGCTCAACTTGAGTTGCAGATTGGATGGTCATGTGTTTAAATCCCAGCACTGTCAAACTGCTATGTTTGGGTGTTTGAGCAAGACCCTTAGCCTTCAGTTCGCTTGTATTCTGCATCAATTGTAAGTTGCTTTTTTAATGTACAATATTACCATACTTTACTGTAAATATGTTTCCAGTTGTCTGTTGTATTTAAAAAAAAATTAATTTTACAGTGTTTTGTTGGCAACCCATTTGCCAGTAAGTTATTATAAAATTTAGTCTTTTTTTACAGTGTAGGAGCCAAAATTGGGCCACATTTGAGCCATTATTACTTCAGTGTTCATTTCACAGAATTAACCACAGCATTCCACCACCATCATCAAAACACCAATTAAAGGAATATCTTTAAAAAATAATGGTGTTCATCCAAATGATGCTTCGGTTTCCAAATGATACAATGAATTAAAATACAAATCAATAACAACAAAGCTTAAGCAAAATACCTCAGATCTGCCTGTTTGCTGACATAAGGACCGGCCGGAAACAGGGCTTTATTAACACTGATCGTTTGTTAATTAGTTAAAATGTGCTGTCTATTTTTCATGCAGATGACCTGCTAAATAGGCCACACCAACCAGGCAAAATGGTCACTAAATCAACTGGCAGTAGAAGAGTAAAGCTAGTAGTGGATAGTTTTTTTTCCCCTAACAAAGTACCACAGAAATGAGAAGTCATACAAAGAGATGTTTAACCCATAACCCCCTTATCATTGTCAAGAGTCCTTATCACAACAAAGCTGAATTACTCTGTAGGGCAAGTACCTGAGCTACAGCACACTTTTCAGCCCAAAAGATTTAGCTTAGACTACACCCAGACCTTCACTGAAGGTTAGGATACACAATCTGCTCTGTAATGCTAAACACGGCTTCAGCTCCATGATAAACAGCAGACACTTTTGTCTCATAGTTTTACAGTGTGCACCGCCTAAACCAATTACACACGTCCAGATCCAGACTTTGACCATCGTGGATAAGAACATAAGTTCGGGCTTAAATTAGAGTAAGAGAAAAACACAGAAGCCCCTTTTCTCTACTCCTGGGTCACAATGGCAGCCATTCAGGCACGGACATAGCATGCCATTAAAAGTGCACTTCCTGTGCTCCAGTCTCCCGAATGTTCCTGGAGAAGGTAAATACCAGCAGAGCCTCTATAAATAGCGCTCTAAGCAGTGCCTACTGGCACGATAAAGTCTGCAGGGAAGTTTCACATCAGTGCCCATATGATGCCTGATGATAGCCTCATCACTGTATCTATTTCAGGAGTGAGCCGTGTGAGTTTGACACCCCACACTGCTGTTCCCAGGAGTCTACACGAACTCACCGCATGCCTTCCTATTGCAGGCGGATTACATGGCTGCGGATTATGCAAACAGCAGTTGATGTACTGCGTGTGTGTACATGTGTCATGTCCACACAGGACGACTTTTGACATGAAAGGTTATTTATTATGCTACATCTGTACAAGGCAGAACTTGGTGAAGAAAAAAAGGAACGAATGATCATTTTCAAATTCAAGAATTATTCGAATTATTTATTATTCTATAAACCCTATAGCTTTTTTTGCACTTTTATAGTGTATAAGTTTCTTCCATTAACACTATCATATAGGAATTCATCTTTAAAATATTTGGTAATATTTTCCACACGCAAGGTCAACATTTTGAGCTGTTCATTATGCCAAGAAATCGTCACAGTGAAGGAACTGACACACAGTTCTTCTTCTAATCTGGGTCAGCAGACAATTATTTATTTATTTATTTTTTTTGTGGCTGTACCACAAGGCATAGCTTGGCACAGCTTTCCTTCTCACCTTGCCTGAAACACTCGTCCGAAGGCACCTTCTCCGATATCGCGCACATATTCGATGTTGTTACGTGGGTACTCGAGCGTCAGAAGCTTGGAGTTGAGCAGTAGAGGAAGGCGCTGGTACATGGGGTTCGGGTGCAGTCTGTCTAACAGCAGCTCAGAGGGAAGAGCGGTGAGAGTCGGCGCCTCCATGGCCCTGCTGAGAACGCACAACAGAGCAAACACTGAGAGGGCAAGAAAAATCCTGCACGCTGACTTCACGTGAGGAGACAAACTTCAGTCTGTTTGTTTGCCTTGTGTCTTGGCTTTTCTTTTTCCAAAACTGTAGTGGGACCTTGGATATGAGAAATTCACTATAAACAAACAAATAAACAAATAAATAAATAAATAAGTGCATTCTTCTTCTTCATAGTGTTGTTGTTGTTGTTCCAGATTATACTGGAAGTCAATACATGTCTCCCCTTTTTTTTAAGAAAAAAGGACATCCTGTGCCCAGGGCAGTTCTTAAGATAAAAATCAAGGAAGTTAATAATTATATACAAAACATTAAGGATTTTCTTGTAACTTGCCTTGTTCCAAACACATCTTTTTTTTTCATAGTCTCAGGAGCATTGTTAACTGAACACGTTTGAGGCTGTGAGATATCAGTGTAGCTGAACCTAACAATTTCCATAAAATGTGAAATGATCACACACCTTTTTCGACGTTTCCACCTTTTTCTTCTCTTGAGACACATGAGCAGAATGATAGTGAAGAAGGCTACAGCTGCAAATCCAGCCATGATGAATATGATAACACTCATGTAGTAGCCGGTGTACACAGCAGGAATGGGGTTTGAAGGGGCCAGTTTTGGAGCAGGCAGCACTCTCTCACTGGTATCTACTGAGAAATTAAGGTTTATTTAAAAAAAAAAACAAAGCTAGATTACTATGATATATTTTATCCAACAACAGGACTAATTCAAGTCAAACTGAATACGTTTTTGACCTGTTGAAATTCTCAGATTACTCATCTGTTGCATCATGTAGCTGGACCATTAATATGCATGTTTTTGTATATTTACATATATTTTTTTTAATCTTGCATTTTATGGGGCCCCCTGGTGGCACATTGTCCCTAAGCTACCGTGTACAACAGCCCTATTTATACAGTTATATTTTTTTTCAAAATGTTTCAGTTTTTAAATTGTTTCAACAAAGTTTTTTTTTTTTTTTTATCCACTCATAAACACAGAGATGATGGCCAAAATGTTTTCGCCATTTATACGGTTCACAAGGTTTAAATAAAAAAGGCTTCCTGAATGTTTAGTAAGAGTATTAATCAAGCAGATTATCGGTTGTACGGCAGTGAATAAAAAGCACTTTATTTTCGAAACCGGAGTGCTGTGTTTATAGTGTACACAGCTCATTTCAATTATAAAAGAGTGACCGAAACACACAGCATCAACATCGACAGTCAAATTCACTCGTCCTTTACTTTGGAAATGTTGGATTTGGGATCACTTGACAATCAGCTTCAGCTGTTCTGAATATCGCATATGATAGGATGCAAAACAGGTTTCTAAAAACCTGATGTTTTAAGAGTGGACAGAAGAAAGGAATAAGAAATGTAGCAATGCCTTCATACAAAGGTATCCATATTAGTGATAAGGCCTAAGTAGAAGTATACATTATACCATGGTACCTTCTACACATTTGGGCACCAGGCAATACTCCCAGCGTATGCTGGGGTTGGTGGAGTAGCACCATGGCCGATCACTCTCTCCCCCAGGATTGCGACAGTAGTTCTCAGCATTCTTCAGCTCTGGGATGACGTCCACAGGCAGCCTGTGAGGATGAGGATCCTAACAGGAAGAGTATGAATCATGAATGTTGCAGGCATTCAAGTGAAATTATGTTGGTTGCATTGTTTATATCTAATGTTCACTTTTGGTATGGGTTTTCATGTTTTCTAGTTAGAATTGGGTTAAATGAACTTTACGTGAACACCTGTTTTCAAGAAATTGGAGTCATGTGATAAGACAACCAGGAAATGGTGGTGGTGGTGGTGGAGGGGTGTTAAATGTGGAAATGTTTGCCACTTACTCACTTCATCAGCCTTACTTTCAGTTTCACTACATTTAATTTCAGAGATGTAATATAGTTAATTTCATAACCTTTGAATGCTTGGAACTGTGGCACTAACCAGTGTTTTGGAATAATAAATCACTACATGGAAAAACTTTGCCTCCTGGAAATGTGTGCAAAAATACCAAGTGCGTCCCAAAAGGTCAAGGTGAATAGCATGTTGGCCATTTTCTCTAGTACATATAACGGAAACACTGTGAGTTTTTCAGACAAGTGGGCCGTGCAGCTCCAGGTAGTTCCTCAGTACGGTCTTGTGCTTCAGAAGATATTCTGAGACAAATTTATTTATCATTTCATTTATAACTCATTTAGCAGAACGATTACCAATTGTTCATTGCATTAATATCAAAGTCGACCTGGATGCTCCTTTTTAAACCAGTAAAATGGTTTGACATTAAACATAATATGCTCTCATGGCAAGAAAGTACAATTGCCACGTTCTCCTGCAATCCCACTACTCTGATGGTATGATGTGGTTCCAAAAAGGCAAGAGAAGTAATGCGACTCTTCATGGGTGAACCTCAGGCTGACTCAGCATACAGATAGCAGATATCTGTTCATCAAAATCAGAAGATGTTGATGTATCAGAATGGTAAGTTCAGTTATCAGTTTACTGTACTGCATTTGACTGTGGATTAGCATTAGCCCATAGCTAGATGGCTAGTTAACTAGCTCCCATTACTCACAGGTAAATATGAGTATGATTTCAGTATTGGAATTTCAATGTGCATTATCATATTCTCACAATTTATTGAATACAACATTCAGCATTAATACTAGCAACATTTCCAGTTACCATTTCATTCTTTAAACATAAACCATGATTTTTCTCTGTGAGAAAAAAACTGAGCTCATATTTAACACTGCCCAAATCAGATCCTTTTTTTAAGTACTGAGAAACTTTCGAAAGAAATGTGAACTTAGCACAATGTAAACAAATACCAATCTAGCTCAGTTGAAACAAAGTTTACAATTTAAAAATGATATTCTATTTCACTCCTCCTAAACAACAAGGGTGTTGAGAATCATCACGATACCTCCTTGTGTACAAGCACACACATGCCAAAACTTTTAAACAAAGTCTCAACATGACATATGACGTTGTATTTATGATAAATGCCACTATCTTCCCCCCATCTTTCCCTGGAACCTTTTTTTTGAGTTCTTGATGTGTCTTTGCTCGTTCTGAATAACAGGGAACCGTGACAGTTATTTGGTGTTCATAGAAGCGCAGTTATATACATAACTAACATTATAGAGCCAACTAAAATGGTGTGTGGAATGTTTTATATCTTGGTGGGGTCCAAATATGCCCACAAGGATAGGAATATCTGAATTTATTTATTTTTTTTTTTTTACCTTGTGGGCTCATTTGGCTGGTCCCCACAAATAAAATAAAAAAGCAACGTTTTTTGTTAACACACACACACACACACACACACACACACACACACACACACACCACATATATATATATATATATATATAAAATAAATGTCAGTGGAGGGTCCTTACA
>CM074961.1:15336607-15351409 GCA_037577455.1 Pangasius macronema
TATATATATATATATATATATAATGTATATATAAAATAAATGTCAGTGGAGGGTCCTTACAAGGATGTTAAGACAAGCAGGGTGTGTGTGTGTGTGTGTGTGTGTGTGTGTGTGTGCGCGTGTGTGTGTGTTTGCATGTTGAATAGCTTTGCTCATACCCTATCCCTAATGACCCTGAATGAGCTCAGACAATTATGATAACGGTTATCTTGCAGCCCAGCTCCCCAATGGACTTAATTAAGGTAAAAACAAATAAATAATTACCTGCTGGTCCCATCGCTGGCAAGGATTACCAGATGCTGTGACATTGTGATTGCCTTGATAAAACCTTCCTCTATCATTGTAGCACGTTGCTGTTCGAGAAAAAGCAAACACACTGTAAATCTGCATATTTATGCATTAAGAAGAATGTTATGTATTTTATTTGAATTCACAAAAATGTAATATCTAATAGAATAGGAGATAGTATATATACTATATGGCCAAATGTATGTAGACACCTGTCAATCATACAGATATGCAGACCTTCCCCTAACTGTTGCCACAAAATTTAAAGCACACAGTTGTATAGAATGTCTCTGTATGCTGCAGCATTAGAATTTCCCTTCACTGGAACTAAGGGGCCCAAACATTTTCCAGCCCCTGTGCACAAAGCGAGTTCCATGAAGACATGGTTTCATGTCAACCCCATGACTCAACCCCACTGAACACCTATGGGATGAATTGGGACACTAACTGCACCCCAGGCCTCCTCACCCAACATCATTGCCTGACCTCACTAATGCTCTTGTGGCTGAATGGACAAATTCCCACAGCCACGTTCTAAAATCTAGTGGAAAGCCTTCCCAGAAGAGTGGAGGTTATTATAACAGCAGAGGGGGAATAAATCTGTTCACAATTGGGTGTCCACAAACTTTTGGCCTTGTAGGGTATCAAATACAAACACCACACATACTTGTGATTTGGTCTTTCTTCATCTCTGTAGGGAAAGAAAAAAGAAATTATAAACACTCAGAATACATCACAGAATGTAATGAGGATTGATATTTAGTTTTTTTTCCCTGCAATTATAGAAAAAAAATCTGTGTGTTCAGTCACATATTGGCCTCGAAAATGTAAGATTTAGACAAAAGTGTTACAGAATAACAGAGCCAGAGCTGAGCAATAAAACCATCAACACAAGTCCGTGGCTTTCATCATAATCATAGTCTGCTGTTTCACACTGAGCTAATGCATGTGGAAAGCTACAGGCTGCATTCATTATTTGGTTTGGATTTGTAACGTACAGTATAATTCCAATGATGTCCTAATTTCCAGTATTTTTGCCAAACTTCAAAAACATGTAGATAACTGAAAGTTTCTTACCTACAAATGCTACGGCGGTGCATGTGGCTGGATCTGCCTGCTGGCTGGGCAGAGTTTCACAGTCTGGCAAAGTGAGGCTCAGGCTTGGAGAAATGACTCCTCTGTGATTCCTCTCCTCCATCGAGTGCCATTCCTTATAACAGTAGAGCTCCTTCACAGCCAGACAGTGCTCCCTATGAGGCAATTAAAGGATGACATTCATATTTCATAGGCGCAATGTGCTTAAAAGGCTTACGTTTCTAGAATCAGTATTTCCTAAATGAAGGGGCAGATAAGTGAAGGAGAAAATGACATCATTGTTTCCATTAATAAGTGAAGGAGCAGATTACAGCCAAACAGACCATTTAGTTTCAAAACTTTATGTTAGGGCTACATGACACCTACATAGGATTATATTGATCATTGGTAAATATGAGTGTTGCTTCAGTATTGGAGTCCCGATGTGCATTGTCATATCCTCACGATTTATAGATTGTATAACTTCTTATTGTATAACTAGCACTGCTCTTTTGCATCCTCTTTAAATTTATTTACATCAATTTAGATATTGCATTGTCAGTGTTTTAATTCCATTGATGGGACACATGTTTACCTATTAAGTTGGTTATAGTGGCCGTGTCTTTGAAGAAGCGCTACCTCTCAGTCCTTTTTTAGGGCCAGAATGTGGGAGAAGGTGTATCAAGGGAGTCTTGTAGTTTTCACAGATTTGCTGAAAGCTATTGAAGGGAGGATTCATGAAAATCTGAGTGATTCAGTTGTGTACCTGCAGACAGGTTTGGGTGCAGGACCGAGGCCTGATGGGTTGCAGTCTTGGAAGGCAGCATGGCAGAGTAGTGAGCGAGCGGCAGGCTGGCACAGCGGGCTTGTTCCCTCCAGCTCGGCCCAGGCTCCACGCGCAAGGAACTCCTGCGCCTGCTCCGGCTCCGACAGAGAAGAGTTAAAGAAGACAAGTGCTGAACGTCGCAACAGCCCACGGCACACTTCACCCCGGTACATACTGCAATAACCAGCACTACCTTTGTACAGCCTGGGGAAAGAGGAGGACATGATGAAGAATAGTATCATTAGCAATGTAGCCAAGAATGTGCAAAGAGACATTACAGAAAGGAAACAAGCACTTAGTTGAGTTGAGCAGGAGTACTTTTTGGGCTTTATTTCTTCTTCCAGTGTGACTATACTTCCTAAAACAGCACATCTCTAAGTTTTATTCCTCTAATGCCACAGCAATTAGCCAACCCTAACTTATTTTTTTTTACATTTATTAAAGAATGACATGGCACATATTTTATCCATTTGTTATGGCTAGAACTTGTTTCGCAAATGTTGTGGAACATATGAAAAACAAGTTTCTTCCTGTAATCACTTTCATTATAGCAGCTATAAACAATTGTTCTCTCACCAGCCACTCTTGTTTCTCTCTCTTGAAGTTAATAAGACAAAAAAACTCAGCAACTCAGCTTCATCAAGTTAAAGAGAAACTCCAACGTGCAAACCCCTCTGTCCTGAAGACTTTTTAAATTGAAAATTACAGCTTTACCTCTGACAGTTACAAACATAAGTTGCTATAGAAACGATCATTTTTAGAACGAGTGCCATTAATATTACCAATTATTAACCTGTGATCTGTATCACAGCTAACACCATTGTCACAGAAAGTTATAGAAAATTATCCAACAGCTTTTGACCAGTCAGATTCACAAATTAGAAACTTAAAAATTAGATCATTTCTTCTATTATATTCCTTTTACTATTGTTTTATGACTATATATGTTTCCCTTGCTCCTAATTCTACATAATAATCTTAAGAACCTTCACTTGCTTATTTAAAAAAATAAATCATATATATTCTGTAACTACAAAAACAATATTTGACATAAACAATGAACAAAGCATGACTATTTTAACCAGTATTACTCTCTTCACATTCAAGAACAAAGCCCAAGGCACATGACTATTTTCCTCAGTTTAACTTTCCTCTAATCATGCCCAGATGTCAAATCTGAGCCTTGTAGGTTTAAATGTGACAGAGCATTTACTTTGGTTTGCGTTTAATTCAGAACATGTGGTATGGTGGGTTAGCATAATACACTACAGGCTTCTTATGTATATGTTTATATACATCAACCGTTATCCAGCCCATATGCTCCACTTTTCCAGTAGCAAACCAGCCACTTAAATCAAATACATTATCCAGCTGTCAGGCCTCATGAAGAGGAAACGCAGTGCATGTTGGATGGTTTTTTTTTATTCATTCTTTCTACACTGGATGGAATTTATTGTTTCCTTATTAGGATCATAGATCAGAATTATAGCCAGATCCAACACTAACTCCTGTGGATTATAAGAGGATCCAACAAAAGCTTTGGAAGGACAGAAACTTAGTGAGGACTAATAGACATCCACTCCAATTCTGCAAGGTATATGGAGTAAAAGGCCAATGTCAAATTTCCCAATGCTGAATGAATTACATGCAAAGTTTAATGTTTCAGACTGAGAGATAATTCAACCCAAGCACAGCACAGACCATAAATTTGCAGTTACTGCAACCATTGTGTTTTTACTATGTAAAGATTCTTACCTCCATTCTATGGGAAAATCACAGGATCCAGAAACCAGCATCAGGATGAAGCCGAAGAAGAAAGAAAAAGTTAAGCAGTTTCTTGGCCATGACAATGAATAATGCAGCCACTCTGTACTGCAGACCATGCTTGTGGTGTGCTTGGCCCACAAAGTGTGTGTGAATGTGTGTGTGTGGCCTGGAGGAAAGAGCAGGTGTGAACTTTGACGGTCTGGATGGGCTAATGGGGGGTGTTGAAAGAAGAACATTCTACATGATGTTATGCTTCTGATGTTCATCATGTAGAATGTTCTTCTTTGCTACATCAGGATGGTCCAAAAAACAAGAGAGGGAAAAAAAAAAAAAGAAAATAGATTTTGATCTTTTTGTGTTAAAGCAAAGCAATTCTGTTCAGCTCACAAACACCATATCATAAATGTCTAATCCCTGACAGTTGAACATATTGCAGTTTTGTACAGTGCTATGTTTTCACTTCACAGCAAGTTAGAGGACCATGAAAATATCTGGGGTGAGGGGTCTACCTCCTGGGACGTCAGAGTCTTCAAAGAACAGCTAAGCTAACAAATAAGGCCTGACTGAAATAACACCCCTCACTAAATAACAACACACACACACACTACTTCAGATACAGCTGATGATCTCCAAAAAAATAAAGAATTCAGCAAATCAGCTAACAAGCTAACAGCATAACCAGAAACCTTCCATTCTTATTTCCACAGTCTTACTGAAAATAAAGTGAATCAGAGCATGAATATCAGGAGACCTAATGTGTCCGTCCTTCAGTAGTAACTTGGAAGGCCCAGACCACATGCCTATGCCTCAAAAAAAAAAAAAAAAAAAGAACGAACCGAGACGGAAAAAAAAGCCCATTATTATGACCAGATTTGTTAAGACTAGAATGTGACTGCACATCAGGGTTGATTATAAGTGCTGTGTTTGGAATAAGCCCACCTGAGACAGTGATCTTGGCTGTAGATTTGACAGTATTGGCTCCTCCGCTGTGTTGATTGGTGGCCTGGCATGTGTAAAGAGCCGGTTTATTTACCACCACATGCAGGATGGAGACAATCACCTCTCCAACCAGAGTCTCCTCTACTGATGCCCCCGTGATCTACATCAGAGAAGCAGATAGATTAAATAGCAACACCAGAATTAACTAATGATTATTCTATACATGACCAAATTTATGCCTACATTAATTACCATAAATTAAATTTACTAAATGTTGAACAAATGACCAAACACAGGTTGGTCAGTTTAAATGTTTAATTCCTACACCACCACTGATGTGAGATGGTGGTTATTTTTTAATAAGGCCAAGCCATGAATTATATATTATATATTACTACCTATATGCCCAAAAGTTTGTGGCCACTTCATATGTGCATCACACTTATATGTGCTTGTTGAACATCCCATTCCAGATTTTGGAGCGTGGCTGTGGGAATTTGTGATCACTCATCCTCAAGAGCATTGGTGAGGCCAGACACTGATGTTGGGCGATGAGGCCTGTTGGCATTCCAGTTCATCCCAAAGGTGTTCAATGGGGTTGAGGTCATGGATCTGTGATGGACACTCAAGTTCTTCCATTCCACTCTTGGCAAACCATGTCTTCAAGGAGTTTGCTTTTTGTACAGGGACACTGTCATGCTGGAACAGGTTTGGGCCTCTTAGCTCCACTGAAGGGAAATTGTAATGCTACAGCATAAAAGACATCATATAATATTGTGGCAACTGTTTAGTGAAGATCCACATGGTGTGATGGTCAGGCGCCACAAATATTTGGCCATACAGTGTTGCAAGATCAAGACTCTCAAGATCTATTTCCTCTTCACAAAATAATGACCTTGTGGTAACTATTGTAGTTTATGATGAGTTAGAATTAGACCACTGTGGCTACAGGAACCTAAGCATGGAGATTATTGATAATATCACACACTATAGTGGAGTCAATGTTGCTGCAATTTGAACTTGAACTTGAAATGACTGGAGGCCATGTATTAGGTATGATGTTCAACAACATATTATGTCATGGCTCACAATTCATGGCCATGACTTTCATATCTCATGACCATAAAATAATATTTTGTGGCTACAAGATAGTCTGTGGCCTTGAAATATTAAATTGTGGCTTCAGTATATTAACTTGTGGCCATATCTTATTATGTCATCTCCAAGGCTGCGACTACTACATAGATGACACGTAATACAAGTGTTTCATTCATACTTAATTCTCATAACTTTTTTAGCATAACAGCAACAACAACAACAACAACAATAATAATAATAATAATAATAATAATAATAATAATAATAATAATAATAATAAAGCACATATAGTATTTTCATGTTTGCTAGACAAAATCCAATATATAGTTGCATTATCACACCTTGCATTGATTACTACACAGCCTCAGTCATTTGGCCAATTAAATCTGCCGACCTTAGAAGTATTTGCTCATACTTCTATATTTGAAACTTGCTCATCACAGAGCTGCTTTTAGAAGCACTTTATCCGGCTATGGGAATTTAATGATTTGTCATGTCCACATGTGGTAATTTTAAACATTCAACCTATAATATGACATGCATCCTGCAGATACCTCAAAGACAGTGCCTTCAGCTACTACGCGGTATAAGGTAGACAGTAATATGAGAATTATTGTACTATTTTCGATGTTTCTAATTATTTATTATTCTAATTATAGTATCTGGATAAATCTTTATATTTCGAAACAGTATAATAGAGCACTTCATCCTTCGTCGAATAATTCTAATTGTTCAATAATTATTTTACAATCTAAATGATTACCTAATTAGACATAATCATTATTAGTTATTATTCTACTGAAGTACTTGGAAGGAACCTTATATTGTATGGTAAATTGTAATAATTATTTTTTTATGTAATTAGATGTAATTATTCATTATTCTATTTAAGGTAACAGCATATATTACAAAATAATTGCAGCTCTAAATTCCTAATCAAGAAAGGCTAAAAAATGAGCACTGCATCCTTCGAGGACCAGCTGAAAAAGCAAACGTAGCTGAAGCATTTGTTGCTGTAGTCCTAAAATCTGGCCCATTACAAGCCCTTAATAATATACAGTGCAAGGCTTAGATTTGATGCGCCTCACTTTGATGAATGTATTCGTCAGTGGGTTTGAAAATTGCTGTTCTATTTTACTGTGGGAAAGGAAGGCAGATAAAAATGATGAGAACTCCAGTCATAAATAAAGGAAGGACGAGGTCATGTTTGGTAACATAAAACTGCACAGGCAGCGGTGCCAAGAGAGCACGGTGACATTAAACCTCCGACTATACCCCCTTCTTTAAACAACCCATCTGCCCAGCTTCTTATCAAGAGCTAAAAAGTCATTTGCAACATAACAGTTAGATAGTGGAATTGTAAATCTTGTCAACACATTCTCAATTAACTTGATCTACAAGCAGCTCTTGATACAAGGAAGAATACAAACAACTTCAACAGCGGTCTTCACAAGTCCTCTCCAACACCAAGGTACTCTTAATCTTAAAGCCTTAGAGAATATCCTGTGGAACGTGAAATATAAATAGACTAGGACTGAATCAGGAATCCAGTGTACCAATGGGAAAGTCAAAGTTATTAGCTCATATCCTGTGAACGTTATAGGAGGTTGGGAAGCATTCAGGACACGACTACTACTTTTTACTAGTTGACCAGGATTTCAAAAAAAGTGGCTGACTAATCATCTTTTTCCAAAGTTAAAGCAAAAACTGATTCAGGACATCCAGTATTTTATTAGAGCAGGTCAGATAAACAACAGCAAAGAACACACCAATCGTCACAAAACCAATAAACAGACTACAAATTACATTTTCAGTTTCAGTGCTTTTTTGGCTAAATTGTTAAAAATAAAAATACATTAATTAGTGCAATAAATGTTATGAACTAATTATACAAAATAATAAATCTGTGTATCGTATGGTAGCGTTTCTGTGCCTTTGCAAAGTGGATGCTCGTTCTACACTATGTTAAAACCATTAAACATGAACATATAAAACTTAACTAAAGATGTGCATCTAGGATACTGCAAGACCCAAGAAAAGAAAGTGGCAGGATTAGTCAGGTTTATTTTCATGCAGATGGGTGGGTGTGGTCAGATATGAAGCTCGTGGGACAAAGAAAGGCCATGTTGACTACGCACGTTGATTGTGGCGTTTACTGCATCTGGTGCAAATTGGAATTCATTCATTCATTCTTTAGTAACTTCTTTACCCTGGTCAGTGTCGCTGTGGTTTAAATCACATAGTTGTGTATGTTTTTGGACATACTGTAAGTATCATGGAAATATTCTGTGTGGGTAAAAACAAAAATAATTGTGGGAGTGTGTACAATTGGTCAGAAGGAACAGTTTGGTGTACACCTCTATACTTAACCATAAAAGTGATATGTGATATAAAAGTGATATAAAAGTGATATAAAAGTGCTAACCTGATGCTACAACTGGCTTCATCTAGTCTGTATTTCCAACTAATAAAGTATATTTAACCTGTTCTCACTACTGTAAAATATTTGATGTAAAATTCGAACTAGGACATGTCTGGATATACAAAAATGTTCCAAAAATATCTTCTGGGATTTTTTTTTTCTTCTTGGTTCTTAAAAGATTAGTCATTATTTGGATATCCTCCACACCTGATGAACACTGGCCACAAGGCTTAAACATTTAAAGAAACCAATGGGAAAAGCTCCCATACTAAGTTCCTTTATCTATTTGTTTAATTCTTGCTAATTTCCTGACCAATGATTTGTTGTTAAGACCATTAAAAGCTTAACATTTCTCAATTTTGGGCTTGGCCTATTTTTTCCACCACCCCAACTAGTCAATGGATTAGTCAACTAATACCCTGACTGTCTACATAGATGAGCAGTTAGCCTCTCCATATTTGGAGACTTATACTCCGACTGTATTGCACACTTTTCCCTCTTCTGAGCTACCGCACTTTTTCATCTTGTGTCGTAGCTGTATGAGCTGATCTCAATACGCCAAACACAAATTTCCCAAAAGCATCGTCTGGTTCAAATCCAATTACATTCCAGAAAGTGTCTTCCAAAATTGCTAACTGCTCTACCATCTTATGGCGCTAATGAGAAGCCACATAGCCATGATTGTGATCATATTCTGGTCTAATATACTTTATTCTCAAAGGTCTCCCTACTGATCTTTGCTTTTATAGTGTTGTTTTAATCAACCATTCTGTTTTTATCGGTGATCTCACAATAGTGTCTTTAAGTCATTAATATAGCTGGAATGACGTTAATTCTCATATCGACTGGAGAATGCAAGACCCTCAAGGCCTCCTGTTGGTCTGAATGTGGACATTACAGTTGGGAAATAAAAATCAAGCAGTCTGCTGGAGCTTACTGTACTTTGTTCAAATCCCTGGTCAAATGACTGCAATTAAATTGCAATTAGTTTGTTCTCCAGAGCTCGAACAAAGATGATGAAGTCAAATGGGCTCAGAAGGCAAAGAAATAATAATAATATGAGGAGGATAGAGAAGACTGTGGAAAAATGAGGTACGGAGTGATATAATGGAAAGCAAGCTTACTGTATTTCCATTTTCCAGCCAAGTGATAGAAGGAACAGGGTTTCCAGTGGCATTGCACTCCAAGGCCACTTCAGTTCCAATCTGCACTTTCCTCTCTTTGGGAACTTTAAGTATTTTAGCAGGAGCTGAGAAAATACACAGACATCATTAAACAAGATGGAGGGGGGGGGCGCTTGGGGGGGGGGGTGTTAAATAGCTTAAATAATGATGGATGCACTAATCCTTAGGAAATAATTAAAAATACATTAAAATACACAACAGCCTCTGAGTGATATATGAATAGCCAAAATAATGAAAAAAGGTATGTTTTAATATCTTGTTAACTCTTTCTGTTAATTAATACTATGATTTCTATGATTTAAGGAAAAATCCACGCTCAATGACGTGCATGTCGGTATTTATAATTAATCTGTGATCTTCAGTTTTATTTTGTGATTCAATTCTGAGTTGACTTTTTTTGGTTTATACGTCTTTCATCAAAATGTTGGTCTGTTTTCACTCTGGCTAAAGGATTTCCTATGATATTCACAATGCTGTTCGACTACTTGCTGGTACTGGGGCTAATAGGATTTAGTCTTTGCTAAATTTTAACATCTATAATTCATTTGTATTTAAGTTATCCTGTGTTACGGGTTAGTTTAGAAATTAAATTACATTGTTTCCAAATTCTTCATAATCTATATGAGTTTTATTAGTGCACGTATCATCATCATTAGGAAAGCATTAGGTTTTTATTAGAAGTACTTTGTAGATCTTACAGTAAAGTAATACTGAACCGTTATCTAAATAGACACATAAATATATAGTATGTCAAGTGATTTTAAGCATAATTTTACCTTGTACTTGAATGGTGATTGGTTTTGAATAGGCAATCCCAAAACTGTTCCTTGCCACACATCGGTATTGTCCTGCATCTTCTTTCCTGATATTGTGAATTTTTAAGGCACCGAATTCCAAAATTGATATTCGGCTACCAACCTGAAAGTCAAACCAAAGACAATGATATGCCAATAGGTAAAAAAAGACATGGATCTTTTTCTTTAACGTCATTATTTTCTTTATCACCGGACATACACAACACACAAGCACTGACCTTTATCAACTCATCACCTTTAAGCCAGGAAATTTCTGGCTTTGGATATCCTAACGTTACACATGGCAACACTGCCTTGGACTCCAATAGTAATGTCACATTTGTTGGATGTCTCTTAATCTGGGGCTCTGAAAAGTAACAGTTTGTCATTTTTTTATTGTATATGCAAGTTATTTCAATTGGGCAGTGATTGTGCAGGGATAATGGTTCCATGCTAGGAAGGTTGTGAGCCGAGCTCTGTACTAGTATTGTACTCTATCACACTTGTCACTTAAAATAAAATGAATAAATGTAATGGTTAAAATGATTTTTTTAAATTCATGGCTTAAAAGAGCTATTAGACCTGCAACAGTCATATCATTTCAAAGACACATTACATAAACAGCAATTTGCAATATGGTCAAGCAGTAGAGCTGGCTAGTCTCGTCATGTCAAGCAGTGTTCTTTAGTCCTTGTAGCTTTTAAAATTTTAACTTTATAAAACATCAATCTAATAAGACATGCATTTAAACCATTCAAGAAATATGTTAAACTCTCGCAGGCAACAACCTAATATTTTACAAGGTTTCTTCACTGACAATGGCTGCATTTGGTGCTTTTTAATGAGTAACAGGGTTGAATTTCTTTAGCATAGAATCAGCAAATGCCAAAATGTGGTGAACTAGCATCTATGCTAAAGTCATGAGGACCATTAGGACATTCTAATGATTTACTTAAATTCTCTATGCTTTAAAATTTGTCATTTTCAATCTATAATTTGGGTAACTGTTGTACATTCATAGTGACCTCATCAGTCAATATCACAGTATCATTAAAAATCAAGAAAAGTCTATTTTTTTGTAACTTATAATGGATGTCTCATGGAAATGGATGTTTCAAGCCTGAGATGTTAAATAAATTCACACAGGAAGACTCAAATAAAATATGGTAAATTGTATAGTTTTAACAAATAGTAAAAAAAAAAAAATAGTATGTTTTAAGGTTAACTGTCGTTCTAGTTTAGTAAACATGTACTGTTTTCTAAGTGCTGTCGATTTTACTAATGTTTTAATTTCTTTATCTGAAACATGAACATTAGCTCTAAAGGACACTTTGCCTGTGTTTAAATGTCTTTTACCTTTACTTTACCTATATATTTGTACAAATGACACAAATCACCCAGCTTCAGTGTTCTAAACAGATACAAATACAAATAGGAGATGCACTATTTGTGCATTAAAAATACTGCTTGCCAAAAAAGGTTCACAGAGCACCTGGTTGAGACTAGACCCCATCAAGACTGGGTTTCTGCGGGACATGACAAAAAAGGTGCATGAACGGAAGGTTTTTCATGCAGAGGCGAGCGAACGGTCAGATGTAAAGCTTGTTGGACAAACAAATACCATGGTAGTTAACATGATAATGCTACTCGACGCATTTACAGCATCCGTAGTAACTGCTTTGTGAAATTAATTTAGGCTACTATATTGTTTATATTTTGGAGAATCGAAGATTTGTTAGAAAATATTCCACACAGGTACAAACAAAAGCAATAACTGCGAAATCAGGATTAAAAAAAAAAAACAGTCCCCAACATATCTCAATTTGCGACCAGTTATGAACTCAAGTGATGTAACTGAGGTTGAGGAACTGTCATAGCCAGAATTCACACACCATGCTTACAGTGCTGGTCACTACTGAAACATCCTCATTCCCCCGAAATAAGTGCCACTAAGCAAATAGATACCCAAATAGAGGGAGTCAAGACATGACGTAAATACCAGCATTCTCCCCAGAAGGTCATGACTTTATTTTGAGGTCATTATAGCAGGAGAGCATCAGGTTTCTGGTTATGTAAGAGACTGTAGCTCAGGTTTGGAGTTAGGAAGGATGTCTTCACATTTAGAATATTATTTATAATACAGAAAACATAAAGAATAGAAAAGATACAATGTAGAAAACGTACTCATCTTTAGCTGCAAGGCCCCACAGCTTTTTGCTGGTTCTCCAATCCCGTTATTGGCGGTGCAACAGTATTCTCCACTGTCTGTGTCCTTCACATTGGGAATGATCAACATTTGGCCATTTTCTCTGATAATGTACCGAGAGTCATAGTGCCTGTAATAAACAGAAGATTTTATATGATGAAATCTTAGAATCTTAGAGGTGTTAATTTTTGACAAATTTATGACATACTTACTAACCGTATAGGGTAATTATTACGCATCCATGTTATATCTGCTAAAGGGTGTGAGTCAACCTCACATATAAAAGTAGCATTATGATCCAGTAAGGCATCAACTGTCTCAAGTAAGGTGGTGATTTTAGGAGCTGAGAGAGAGACAGAAAAAGAGATGGATGGAGAGAGATTAATTAGTATCATAAACTGCAGAAATAGCATTCTCGATCTATTTAGCCTTACTAGACCTCAGCCATGAAAGGTAATAGATCTCAAATAAGTCACACACAGTGGCGAAACCTAAGCAGTCAGTGAATCAAAGCTAGCTCAGTTCCTCATCAATCAAGCTATGAAAGGAGGACACATTTTTACAAGAAATATGACCTTAAATAGCAACAGCACTTATGGTGGCTGTTGTGAAATGAAACTTTCAAAACAACATATTTTAAATTCTAACTGCTGATCTTTGCAACACTAAAGACTAATAACCCCAAATGGGGGTCTCATGGGGAAAAACAGGCATGTTGATAATTCCAATGACAAGGTGGATATAGCACTGCTAGCGTCATGTTGGCTTTATCTGTAAGCCTGCATAAATAAAGTTAAACAGGAACCAAATTATTTTTGGGAACAGGGAGTTTTATTGTCATGATTCATCTGTTGAGTCCTACGCTGTTAAAAAAAGATTTGTTTGTTTTTTTGATGGCTTCTAGCTTCCTAAAGTAGTTCTACTTTGGAAAGATTTAGATTTAGAGTGCTGATTTAGCAGTCCAAAGATGTTAACTTGAACAAGAGCATACTCTAACAGGAGTCAGTAATCTTCCACCAAAAAGCAGCAGGAAAGGTTCCCTCAAAAGGACAAACCAAAGAACCCAACAGACTACCACAGGGTACCTTATTTTATGTGCATGATTTTGAAAACTTTTTTAGCAGCAAATGTTGAAAATGATTCTGATGGAAAGCAGTGCTCAATAATTGGTACAGTTCCTTTGCTAGCACAAAGTTTTCTGATGCATTTGCTAATCTCTCTCTTCTGACTGTTATGCTAGTATGGTATGCTAATAGCTTATCTAGCTTTGTTTAGATATTCATCTACTGGAGGAAGCTGCTCAGACAATAGATCATCCTGTTTTTCTTGTAGCTTTTTTCAAACATTATCATTGGTGCTCACATACACTCTATGGTAGTGTTGTGGTACTCGAGACCGGTCTTAAAACCATAAATCAATGGTCTTGGTCTTATCATAAACTGGGATGAAATTTTACTCTGTCTTGTCTCAGCCTCGGTCTACAAAGACTATTTTTTGACACCACCCGAGACTAGTGACTATGTTTCAAAATACTTCATCCTCTTATGTTCAAAATAATATAGCACAAGTACTTGTTATTCACAGCTGTGTTTGGTCTCAGAAAGTTGTATGAGCCAAAGCAAATTCTAGTTTCTAATGCATTTTTTTACTTGCTGTGTTTATTTCAAAAGAAATATGCTTTGATTTGTGAATGCTTATATGTGCTGTACTGATTCCTGTTGCATTTCTTTTTTAAAAAAAAATAATCTTTTGTATAACTAGTAAACTTTTGTAAAAACTAGTAAAACCATGCGTGTCTAGGACACACATAAGACATGTTAAGTCCTAGACACTGTAGATACCACAACCAGCAAATTAACACATCTGAGCAACAGTCTTGACATGGATTCCTCCATGTGTGGTGTTGGTGTCATCTTGGTCTCACCCCTCTGTCATACTCGGTATTCATTCGGACTCCATTGGCTACAGTCTTGGTTTTGACTCTGTCTCACCTAAAACTGTGTTGATCTCAAGACTACTAAAAGTATGGCCAAAAATATGTGGACACCTGACCATCATACCTACATGTCCTTGTTGAACATCTGTTTCCAAAGTTGGTTGCCCTTTTGCTGCTGTAACAGACTCCATTCTTCTGGGACGGCTTTCTAGAAATGTAGCTGTGGGAATTTCTGACCATTCTGCCACAAGAGCATTAGAGTGAGGTC
>CM074961.1:15351460-15362297 GCA_037577455.1 Pangasius macronema
CTACTGCATACAAAGGCATTCTATACAATTGTGTGCTTCTAATTTTTTGGCAACAGTTTGGGGAAGACCCTCATATGAGTGTGATGGCCAGTTGTCTACAAACTTTTGTTCAAATAGTGTATGACACTACAAAATAAACACTTTTGCAGGCCCACTTATACATTCTCACTTTATATGCCCTCTCCAGTCACAAACAGGGATTAGAAATAAGCTAAAAGAGAATTCTATAATGAAATGAATGTATGACACTAAGCATCCGATGTTCAAGCTATTTCCAGAGTCAGCCTATGTTTTTCTAGATTGAAAATAGAGACAACAGGAGGAGACTCATTAAGAAAGACAATGGAACAGGCCAGTTGTTTCCTGGTAGAACCTGTCATGTCATATCCATGTCTGTTTTAGTAACTTCAGTCTCTGAATGTATATTGGAACAAGAGCAAACTTCAACAGGAATCAATCTGACCCAATCTGGTATCAACTTGAATCAAGGTGACTCCATCAGGAACCAATTAAAATCAGTATGACTTGATAAGGAGTAAATAGCAATCAATATGAGTCCATCAGAAATGAAAATGTACATTGGAACCAATATGAAATCAATATAACTTCCAATATGAAAATCAGGAAACAAGTTGACTTCAAATTAAAGGTAATCAAAGATAATTAATATGACTCCAACAGGAATCAAAATGACTCCATCAGGAATAAACATGACTTTCAGGAATCATCCAGGATCAATATAACTCCATGCGCAATCCACACGAGTCAATCAGGAATCAACAGTAATCAATATGACTCCATAAGAAATCAGTAAGAATCAACAGGAATCAGTACAACTCCTTCAGGAATCAGCTGGGACCAATATGACTCTAAATGGAATCAATAAAGAGTATAATCTTTATTTAGTGACATATGCAAGTGGCCAATGCTTCCATAAAACTCTACAAGGAAACTTATGATGTAGCTAACACTACCCATCCACCACTGTTGATTTGTTAGCCAATATAAGCCACTCTCCAAGTTCACTTTCCTTTTGTTCAATTTATTTCATCCAGTTCTAGTCCCTGCACAGCATGTAAGTCAATCCTCTGACAGGTTCAGCAAGTGACTCTGTAATTTACACCATGACTCTGCAAACTTTGCTGATTCCCCACTCAGTTTTCTCACATGGAAATATTAGCACTGGCTGACTGCTCTGTCTCGATCCTCTGGAACACAACCTGGCAGTTCCTAATATGAGAATCAGCGGATATGTCACCTCTTCCTCACACTGTTCCTGAACTTTTAGAAGAACATCAGCCAAAGACTTACTTCGCACAGACCTGCCCTGTCTATGCACCAGAAATAAACAAACTCTCATAATTGTAAGGCATCTGTAACTTGTTTAGTACCAAACCACCTGGACTCCATACCAAAGTACACCCCAGAAACCAACACTGATCTCAGAGAATGCTCTCTCTAACATTCACATCATCATTGCTGTTTTGTTCTGTAGTGCCGTAGTTTTTCTTTTACTGTGGCCAGGATAGCTGTCCTTCGCTATAAAGACAATGAGAGATCATTCATTTATTTTCCATTGATGTGACAGTTTTACTGCAGGTATTTGGTTGTAATATATCAGTGTCATCTTTATGGCTTTCGGATCTAAGCACCCTTCAGAGCAGTTTGTCAAATGCAAACAAAACATTTGGTCAGTATTCATAAGATGATTTGTCATACATCTAGTAAACAAATTTCCAATGGTGATATGTAATGCATAATAATTTTGACCTCATCAGATGTCCGTTAATAGCCTACTGAGTACACAAAGGTCAAACATTTAGAGGAGGTTCCTTAGAGCAAGGATTCTCAAATGTTTTTACCATCAGAGACCCCTTTTAACTGTTAAAAAAAATCACAAAACCCCTCAGGACTGATTTATTTAACAAAGCCTTTGGAAAATTATACACATTATTTAAATGTGTACAATAATATTGGTTATTTGTTGGTACTAGAAAGTTTTTTCCCCACCACTGTAACAAAATTTGAAAATCATGAAACCCTGGCAATGCTTCATGAAGCCCTTTTGGAGAACCATAGCCTTAAAGATTATAAAAGCCATATTCTTCATATAATCCTTAATGTTGTGGAGACTTTTTAAAAACTCTTCCTGAGGTTCTTGATGAAACCATGCATGATCCTGTCACATTTAATGCCCTCATCTTGATTTCCTCATCTTGATTTCCTCATGAGGCATTTGCAAGTCCCAAAATGATCAAATAAGTCTTCATCAGATACCATAAACAGAAATGTAGTTTCTGTTTTAATTTCAGTTTTTTCCAGCATCACAACACAAGGCAATACATTTCAGCCTAAGGAATATGACATATTTCTGAAAATCAGAAATGAATGAATTTAAATCTTATCATTACTTTGACTTATATGTATTATATGACTTATATATATATATATATATATTAAAATATGCAGCCATTTTATGTAGCAATTTAAAAAGATTGTGATGAATATGTCAGTTATGTAAATACTTCCCAGTAAACATGTAAAAGGGATCAAATATAAGCTCACTAACTTTATAATGGCCTGTTGCTATTATATTCCATAAGATGTTATAGTCATGAAATTATTATGTCCACAGTAGCAGATTTATATTAAGGTGCAAAAGCTGTGACAGTGTCAAAACCTCAACACCCAATGCTGGATCTTTCTCATACTGATAATCATGGGATAATCACAGTGCAGTTATTTACTAGCTTAAAAGTTGCATTGAAAGAATTTGGACATACATTGCTATACAGAACAACAACTGTGAAAGTAATTCACCCAAGATAAGTTCCAATCACTGCGGAATTCAACCGTAACACAAAGCACATTGACCCACCTCTCTGTACACCACTGATCAGGCTGAGATGCAACAGCAGGAAGATCTGCAGCACTGGAATGTTTTCAAGAAGCTTCATATTTAAAGAAAGCTGCATTTCAAACTGTCTTCAAAAGCTCATCCGTCAGCTTCATGGTAAAATCCCTGCAGTATGTCTTTCACAGGACACTTTTCCACAGCGTGTGTATGTGTGTGTATGCGGCTCGGCCACGCTGTCTGTCAGTGCTGTGCATGTATGGTTTACTGAGGCAGATGGACAGCAGCAGCTGCCTGATATCCGTGCAGAGATATGAGCAGCTCAGAGCTCAGAGAAACCTCACGGAGCCGGTGGAGATGTAGAAAGCTGCCTCAGGAAAGGCCAGAAAACTATACTCAGTTACCTAACTCATTCTGAACCCCTTATATACATATAGTGTGTTTGTGCATTCTGTGGTGGTGTTAAAGCTTGTGAGCTTTAGTGTAGTAAGTTAGTAGGTAAGTAATGTTATGAGGAAAACAATAAGATAAATAAAATCATGGTTGTTTACAAGAAGACTGTTCTATGATGAGGTCTAAAATAAGTGTGTAAATACAATAATAATAATAATAATAATAATAATAATAATACACTCTTAAGAGGCATTTTGAAGAGTTTCTGTATCTGAAAGAGAACTATAAATTAGACAGTAAATAAGTGATAACAGTGAAAGTACAAAAATGAAAATGTTATAGAGAAAGCATGCATGATATGAGCTTGTGTCCTGTGTAAGGGGTAAAACACACACTTGGGAATGTGCTGTTATAGGAAAATAATCAACGATGGAATGGAATGATGTGGCATAATGGAAAGCAAAGTGACTTACCAACCCAAACTCGCTTCTCAGCACATCCATATCCAGTATTTGATTATTTATTATTTATTTATTATATTATTATTATTTCTGCTTATACCACAGAAATTGTGAACAATTACAACTGCTTAATTAACAAACGACAATCATGCTGTTCATTGATAGTTACTTTAATGTTGTAGATTGTTCACCAAACAACTTCACTGCTATTACTTTCATTCTAACAGCTAGAAACTGTTGTTACCGCACCAGCGTCTCTTCTTTCTCTCTCTTGAACGTAATGAGACAAGAAATGTAGCTTGCCATGTAACCGAGAAACTGCAAAGTGTAAAGTGCAAAGATTTCCGTTCTGAAGACTTTCCTATATCGGAAAACATAACACTACAGCTTTATGTCTGACTGTTACAAAGCACAGACACTAGAGACTCCACCCAAAATGCTAATTAAACTCTCCTCACAGGAAACATTTTTAAAAATCCATTTTTGCAGAGCATCTACCATACAAGTCCCTGTGTAAGTTGTTGCTGTAGAAGTGATAGTGTATGAGAATGAGCGCATTAATAATAAAACCTTGCCGCCAAACTGCTGTCAGGGTTGTTGTTATAGAAAATTAATCAATAGCATCTGACCAATCAGAATCAGGAATTCAGCAGTGACGTGGTATAAATTACACTGTACAGAGTAATACTTTGTGACAGTGAAAGAAATGTCATTTTATAATCCATAAGTAGTGTGTTGAATTGAGTAGGTAAGTATTCAGAATCAGAAGCTCTTTATTTCGCCAAGCATGTTACACATACAATCGAATTTGTCTTGATGAGTGCACACATGTATAACATGTAACATGTTAAAGGGACCAGAAAAGTGCATAGACTATTAACATATATTCAAGAAAATAGACATTTAAGGGAAATTTACAATAAAGCTAAAATAATAGAATAAAAGATTAGATATAAAGAGGCAATTGTGAAAATTACCAGAAGACGAAGACATGACAATATATACATGTAGGGTCTGAGGAAACAGAAATAAAATAAGTATTGTTTACAGTATGTTACAGAATGATATGAACATTGTACTGTTGTGCAGGGAGGCATTGAGCTGCAGAGGAGTTAGTGCTATAGGAAGAGCCACAGTAAGAGATGCATAAATAAGTCCACACTTAAATAAAAAAAAAAAGAGTCAGTGAGTAAAGCCTTTTGGTTAAATGTGATTGTGGCAGGACATGTAATCTTCTCATCAGTGCGTACACAGATCTACAGTTTCCTTTGTGCTATGTGAACAGTGCAGACCAGCTCTCACTCATAGCAGTCATAGCAGCAGTATGACTGGTGTGGCGTCTGCATTCAGGAGGCTTTTGTGTGATGGACCCACCTGTTGCCTGTTGGCCTGTGCACTCTGATCTATTTTAAGCAGGGGAATGACATTTCCCAAAGTATGTGTTTATGCCCCCATCTTCTTGGCTTCTGCCTTTTAAGGCTATAGTTGGGGAAAAGCATAAATAAGAGCTCAGGTTATTCGAAGTGTCTCAGAGAATGGAACAGAGCCAAGGATTGTGTAAAGAGTTGTTTGCTGTTTCGTTCAGTCAGGGATTGAAAAGGATTTGTTTGCTGCTTCTTTAAGTCAGGTTTGGAGAATGCTACCTCTTCAAGGACATCATGTGTAAGTATGTGTGTGTCAGCAGACCGTGGGCTTGTAAATACATCAACTCTGAATTGCTGTTGTCACACGCAGCGTGATGATGGATCAACGAGGGCCAAAGATAAAAGCTTCCACCCACGCGCAGATGTGAAAATGAAAACAAACGCAGCTTCACCGGGGACATGCTGTTTTCAAGAAGCCATAACAAAGACAAAGACTCATAGCCAAAATGACTTTATGGTTGAAAATGATCATGAGGGAGGAAGGGGACCTGGGAGGATGGACTAAATGTAAATTAGTATGAAAAGGACACAAAAAAACTTCAGGCTCTTAGTCTAATTCAGTCATAAACGCTGTAAAGCTTGATGATGGAGCTATTAACACATTGTACTGTACAGTCCTGTTAGCTCTTTAAATCTGCCAATGTACATGCCAGGCACCAATTAGCTTAGCACAGCAGTCAAGGTTGGCTTTACATTGACTGTCAGTTCGCCAAGTTGATTTTAGATACAAACTGGCTGTCAATGTTTCCTGAAAGCTTAGCATGGGACGTATCTGATATATAGTTCCCCTAGTATGCATTTTAGCATCAAGCACCTCGAAATACTGCAAAATCACAAGTCAAAAGGATAGAAAATGATGAAAAAGTTTTCTTTGTTTTTTTATTAATTACCTTGATTAGTCATGATGAACTCTGATCTAATGTAATAATGGTGAACATGGTTACACGTGACCGTCAGTATATGCTAATAAACACATAATAAAAACTGCTTAATGGTACAAATGCTCCAGACAGCTGAGGCCTCTCACATGTGCTGTTCCATCACAAGCAGACACACTGACAACATGCAATTAATATGGGGCTGTTGTTCAGAGCAATGTCACTTGGTGGCTTGGCAAGCTGCTCGTCACATACAGCAACACAAGATGACCGATGGACAGAATACAAGATTCCACAGCAGATTGAAATGGTAGTTGCTGTAGGATATGCTGGCTTTTTGCGAGATGCACAGGGACAGGGTAAGAATCTGGTTTTATTCGATCAAAGTTGCCGTATAAAGCAACTTGTGAATATGAATGCACTGAAAGTAATTCGCTGATCCTAGTAACAGCCATGTCTCATGATCTCATGAGGTATAAGTGGATATTGTTCCCCTGTTATAAAATATTAAAATAAAACAAACCCCTCTATCTTCCAATTCCATGTAATTTGGATTAATATGTTTATATGATATTGGTTAAATTGTCTGCTCTGAATAACCATCAACAAACAAATACTTAGAAATACACTTACAAAAAAGTATATTTTTTATTGTTAATGATTCTAGCTTTCTAAATGAGTTCTAGTGAGAAAATCTTCTAAATGGGAAACCCTCTGTTCAACATCGAAAAGGAGAAATCCAAGAATCCTTTAGGAGGCAAGATGGAGCCATTTCTTCATTTGGTAGGCTTTGGTTGGCTAGTCAGATAGCTAGCTAACATATTCATGCTGGTTTTGTTTTATTTTTTTTCCTCATAGCAAGATTTTCTATGCCTGCCAGGCTAAGATTAAGTTAACTTTAGGTGATTTTTAGGTGAAATTGGTTTTATTGTACTTCCACAGCAATTTGATGACATTTGATGACCATGAATTTGGTGGGAAAACCATGCTAGCCAAGCTAGCTAACCAGTTCCTGAGGTTTCTTTCCATCATAAATGTTTTATGTCTTTCAAGACAGGATTTATTTTAACAAATAAAATGGGTTTTTGTGCAATTCCAGAGTAATTTATGGATAATAATCCATATGACCTTTGGCAGAAGAAAAAAGGCTAGGCTAGACTTTATTAGTCAGCTAAAATGTTTTAATGTCACTATGCTTTCAAACCATTTGTTGTTTGAACCAAGTGAAATTTTTGTGACAATATTTTGACCACTGACTACCACCATATCTTTATCTTAATTATCTTTAAAAAGGCTGTAACACATTATGTGGGACGCTTTCATTACATGCTAACAGTTAAGTGCAGTTGCCCAGGAAAGGGGAATTTGTTTATGAGGTGATAGTGCTTTCCATAAGTCTGAACTTTTTTAATGTCACATGGCATGATGGGTTTGAACATTCTGCAAAGGTGAATCCACTTTTGCAGGATTATTATGTTGACAACATAAAAACAGGTTATATAATGGGTAATGTGTCCCATTTAAACGGCATTAAGGCTGACTAATGCAATACTCTACCACCATCTGGTGTGTAGTCTGAGAACTACATGTCCAACCGCCCACATTCCTGACAGGAGAATCACAGCATGCGTGTAGATTAATCACAAAAGTCAACAGAGACAAATGAGTGATGATGAATAGACAGGATATAGCCAGATCAGAACAAATGTGTTGAATTTTATGAAACAATGGTGCACTAACAACCATAATGTCAGCTCTGCAACACAGGGATGATTATTTAGATGTATGTAAAGTTTTTATGCAAAAATGTTCCGTGACTTGAAGTGACCTGCTGAGTAATGGGAATTAGGAAGTGCTAATGTCATGTGATTGGTTTGAGTGATTTTTCCAGTGTAAGGGTTTAAAGGTGCAACTTTAGGTCAGGTCACTTTTTGGTTTTGCAATATTTGGTGTAGTTTGCATCACGTTCTAGCAGAAGTAAAACTTTCTCAGAAGAAAAATCTCTTTTTAACAGATTAAAAAAAAAAAAACGAAGTGGCTGCCAACATCCAACCAATCAGAACACCTGCCAATCATATTTACTCTCAGTTCAGGTCTTACCAAGGCATGACTGTTTGTGTTTTGGGGCGTGGCTTCAGAAAGAACACTGAAAAGACCGACTGTGTGTATTTTGAGTTTTGTCAAATTATCTGACTACACCTTTAACTTGCTAATCTTAGACATTTTAAAGGAGTGTGTGTGTGTGTGTGTGTGTGTGTGTGTGTGTGTGTGTGTGTGTGTGTGTGTGTGTGTGTGTGTGTGTGTGTTGAGAAAGCAGGAAAGCAAGAAATAATGGAGAAACTTGACAAAGGTTAGAATTCAAAGTTCATATTTGTTTTGTATTCAGGGAGTGGCTTATGTCCAGTGCACAGTGGTCTGTATACAGACCAGCTGTTTAAAATAACAAAAATACTGTGGCAGATAGGAAATAGGGCACTTAAAGGGCAACAGGACAATAAAAATGATGTATGCGGAAGTTACTGTGTTGATATCATATTATTATTGTATGAATGTGTATGGCAGGTGTGGGGGAAATCCAGCATTCAGCCTTAGCACACCGTATTCAAAAGCAAAAGAAAGCATTGCGATTTTGTTCTTCTACTGAATTTTCAGTTAAACACATAATTTGATGGTATAAGTATGTGTATTAAATAATGCAAGTCTCCATGGTGTCTGCATGTCAGTGCAGAAAGGGTTAATCATACTATTGTAGCGTGAGGTGAGAGGCACGTACCTATGGGTGTGTCTATAAATCTGCAACTTTCCAAGCTCTCCCAGAATGCTCAGAGGAGAGGTGAGTCGGATCGAGTTACAGCATAACACAGTCTGAATGCGCCAGTCATTAACACCTGACTGGCACGCAGGTCCTCCCTCCTATCCTCTTATTCCACACTGTCTTTAATATATAGCCTCGGCTCTTACAGGCTGGAACTAGACTATCGTAGAGATATGGCACCCATTCCAGCGTGAGTCTGCTGACACTGGATCTGAGCCGGCAACAGGTGAGAGTGGAGTCGGGGTCGTGTGTTTATGTGCATCTGGAGCAGCCGTGAGCCAGGCTTTGGTGGTGTAGTGTTCGGAGAATGACTGTGGAATCTGACAGGGGTCAGTGTTTAACTCCAGAATCTGATTTCCATTCATGAGAGCTTGAGAAGAGATTTTCCTGCTGAGATCAGTTTGTGATATACAAGTAGTGAAGAATAAGTTATACAGCTACACAGTATATCTATGTGGACTCTTTTAATTTGTTATTTGTCAAAGGTGCTCAGTATACAACAGAAACTGCAGTATTATAGGTATACAGGTGTATCTGTTCCTATGCTCCTGTAACTATTTTGAATAGATTTTAATCTTTCTTTGATTGGACCTATCCTCCAATCACAGCACATATTGACGCAAGCACTCACAAATTCGCAGTATGAGCAGCTCATATAACCGACAAACTGAAAGTACAAGCAGTAAACCACCACAAACACAGACTGTTTCCAAACCTCACAGCTTAGTCCAGACCAAAACAGTGAAAACCTGTCTGTCTGAATCTACAACGTACTGGTTCCTCACATATTAGCACGGCATATTTGACTAGCCATAAGTCAAATAGCAGAGATTCCAATCCTGACAGAACAAGTTTGGACGCAGTGAATAAGAAAATCAATGGACTGTGCCAGTAACAACTGTCTAATGTATCAACAGTGGAGTGACTGACTTGAATGAATAGCAGACTCTGCAGTGTGTCAGGACTAAAAAAAGGACTGGTGTGTATATATATAAAACAAATGAGTGGCTTGGATTTAAAAAAAAAAAAAAGAAAAAAACTTTTTTTTGGCAGAACTGGATGGTTTCAGAAATGTCTACGGCTCAGCCACGCATGCTCGTCCACATCGGGGATGGAAGAACTTTTTCAAGGTTAGTGACTAAACACTTGAATTATTTACTTATTTATTTTACTATATCAGTTTAATATAATGTATTTGCTCTCTCACACACACAGGACAAGATTTCTGTCTTTACTAAACACCTACAACTGCTTTTTGAAGGACAAGACTCAACTTCAACTCACTGTCAATGAGGTAACTATAACAAATAAGATTTGTTTCATTCAGAGGACACTGATTTTATACCAGATAAACGTTATATTGTTTTACACCACAGCACTGTTTAATTCTCAATACTGATTGGTCAAATTGGTGTTGATTGATGTTGATTTAGGATTCTATACAGCAGCTCGGACACGAGTTCTGCTGCAAGGTAAATCGCAGGTTTATATTAATGTGTTCATTATACCATGTTATTGGTTCCATAGTAATGACTTGCACACTTGTACTGCAGACACTCGACACACTTGTCAATATAATTGTCAATATAGTTCAGTTTTCTGCGAGGAGATGCTTATTTAGCATTTTTGGAAAGAGGCCCTAGCATCAGCTCTTTGAAACAGTCAGAGGTAAAGTCTCTGCAATATGACCAATGGCTTTTTTTTGTCTTAGTAACTTCAAGAGGGAGAAAAAAAGAGAGACTGGTGAGGGAACAACTGTTTATAGCTGTTGTAACAGACACTGATCAGCCATAAAATTAAAACCACCGACAGGTGAAGTGATAACACTGATTATCTCATTACAATGGCATCTGTCATGGGGTGGGATATATTAGGCAGCAAGTGAACAGTCAGTTCTCAATGTTAATGTGTTGGACACAGGAAAATGGGCAAGCTTGTAAAATGTTCTGCTGGGAAAACGTAGGTCCTGGCATTCATGTGGATGTTACTTTGACACGTACCACCTACATAAA